>OX465282.1:160066090-160319090 GCA_949987705.1 Thereva unica | reverse complement strand
GGACGTGGTGAGTGCCCAGTTGGGGGACTGCTTGGTAAAACAATACTCGCGTTTGGAATGGTCTATGCCGATGCGAATGCAATTATAAATGTTCATGCCTGCAGCGGGGGCGGAGCATGTATACTTCTAGCAGGCGAATGACAAGATTTTCGTGTCTGTGGTGGGAGCGTGCTAACAAGTGTAGCATGCGCATTTGTTTGCATTACGTACTAGGTGTACCGCGTGCAGCATGCTATCTACATTATTTTTACTCGGGTTTGAATAAACCATGATTATCAATACTTGCGCTAAATTAATAAAGTATACATGCGATTAGATTACGAAGATGAAAAAAACTAATGTACTACTTTTATCAGAAACTTGGATGCAAAATGAAGAATATGATGAGGACTTCGCTAAAGTTTTAACATTTCATCTAGGCATACCATAAACGCTTAGTCTCGATAAATCACCATGAACTGCGTGTAGGAAGATGTACGGCAGAAAATGGGCAAATGGATTTTATGGTGTTTTTTTTATGTATCACCGCAAAAAATTTTACCCGAATTCATATATCACCATCTCCACTTCCGATGGTTGAATTTTACTAGGTTGAAACTGCAACGAAATCCCAATGATTTAGCGATTTCAATATTAATTTTTCATCAGAAACGGCGGGTCCGAACTTTGTCCGAACTTGGAAAGTACGGATGATAACCACCAAACTTCTCTCTTCATCCACAAAGTGCCTGAGGGACTTTCCTGGGAACGAAGCATCTAAACAGACAAAAGTACGACGTCGCATCGAACCTCACTTGATGCAGTTTTTCGCGATTTTTAGGACAATCGAAAATATTTCAGTTATCATGAAACCTTTGCTTCGTTTTTGGTTTTAATGTACTATATAAGAACTCATAAATCTTGATATTTTCAAATTGCACTTGTACAGTCCGTCAGTAGGCTCGTGACTATGCTTCCTGCATCTGTCGTTAGCCTGACTTGTCCACTATAGCCCGGTGAAATTAGCAAAAAAAAAACGCACGGAAGGAGACAAAACTCCAAAATGGCTGAAAATTGGTACAGTTTTTGAGTGATTTTTTGGACAAAAAGTGATTTTCGAAAACTTTGTCCTTGAATAACTGTCAAAGGGTTGATCGGTTCAACTTTATTGTAAGAACTAAAGTTGTAGAGCATTTCATTGTTATTGGGCCCTTGCACGGGATTGTATGATCTATAGAAACCGAGATAAATGAAAAACTCGGGAAAAACGCGATATGTCTGGCGGCCATATTTTTTTTGATTTCGAAATAGTTTTTTTTAAAAAGTCTCAAGGAAGCTGTGTACAAATTTTCAGCCATTTTGGAATTTTTTCTCCTTAAAATGCTAATTTCCCCGGACTACTATTACTACGTTTATAAGCGGAGTTTCCCTCCGGATGGAAGTTTCGATCCGGAGTGAAACACCGCTTATAAACCGGGAGTGAAAATCCAGAACTTGGATTTTCGCTCCCGAAGAAAAAGCTGGAGTGAAACTTCGATCCCGGTTTATGTTGTGCTTATAAACGCTGACTGGGAGTGAGAATTTTTTCCGAAGGGGGAAAACTTTGTAAAGTAGAAGGTGGGTGTTTTATTTTGCTACAATAGTTTTTTTTCTTTGTTTATTGATATTTTTAAATACATTAAATGAAACATTGGGTTTATATTTTTCTTTGCTATGATTTTGAATTTGAGCTTGGAGCTGTCATCTCAAACCAGAAAATATTTTGGACTTACACTCCCATTGCTTATAAACGCATCGGGAGTTTTACTTTGGATTGAAGATCCGGGAGTGAAACTCCGCTTATAAACGTAGTGTATATCTATTGCTTATTAATAGCTGTTGGGCAAAAAAGTTTTACTTATAAAGAGTGGTCTTAAGACACTTATATTTTTTTTCGTAATATCGATATATTCTAGCACGAAAATCTTCTAGAGGCTCGGACTAAATCATATCATATTTATAATACATATTACGAAATTATCGAAAAAAACTTCCCTGATAAATTGCTCCAATAATCATTACCATTATTGACAGTCTAGTCTGTCTAGGACATAAAAATTACTTCGTTTCCAAGCCTCATCCAATAACGGCTAAATAACCGTCATAAATTCGTAATTAGGCGCTCATGAAAAACGAGAATCGTCGCAGGGAGACAGCATTGTTTTTTGTGGGAATCTAGGAAATTATTCCGTAATTCGTAATTTTCGTTGGGAATGTAAACAATGAAGTTATTATGGACCTAGTGCAGAGCTGGTCTAGGTCAAACATGCTCGTACACATGCTTGTGAATAACGAGAGATTTTCATAATTATTATTCACTTAATAACCAATCCAATAAATATTGACTAAACATGCGGAGGGAATGAACATATTTTCGGAATGAATTGGAAAATTGCAGAAATTTATTGATGATTACATTTAGCGTGAAATAAATTCAATTAACAGATATAAATGTAACCATTTATAGTTCAATTAATTTATTTAATTATGGTTGAATTAATTATGACTATAACGTTATTTTATTATAGAATTCAATTAATATTAACTATTAAGATTTTCAGTGCGGCTGTCGTTTTTAATTAATCGATTTGCGGTGTCATAAAAAATTTTTAAATAAAGTTTGAAATTGGTTTAGTACAGAATAGCGTACAAAATATAAAATATCTCTATGTTCCATTCTGAAAGCGATAAAAAAACACATGAACTTCTAGGAGCGATTTATAATCACATTCTAAAGACACAAAGCCTGAGTAATGTTGTAATGGACTTTAAGGGACTCCTGTAAGATGTTCTGAACCACACCGCGTTCAAATACCGTATTAAAAATTATATTTCTAAAAACTAGCTTCTTGTAAAATGGAAATGTATGTATGTTTCAACATTGGAGCGAACATTGTGTTTATGGTAAAACTCGGATAAAGAAGTCGTACTACAACAACACACCTTAATGAACGTTTAGGCGTCTCACTGCCGCCACTGGTTCGTGACTTATTTGTAATTGCCGTCAATTCTATCGGGAAAATGCCTTAAACTTTTTATCCGACTTAATATTTCAGATATTTATACTACTAAAATGACAAAAACGTTTCCACACAATATATCGGACATGTCAACCAAAACACGAGCGAGATGGTTAACTCAATTTACAATGAGAAAGAATAGGTAGCAGCACTTTGGTTGGTTGGTTCGTGGTTGGTTTTCCTATTGGAGATTAGGCAAAAGATGCCGATACGTATGGTAACCGTGATCTGCAATCAGCTAACGCCTACTAGAACGTATGGGCATCGTGCTGTCAAACCCGTCGGATATTCGTTTCAGCGCCAGCAAAACGCAGTGCGCTAAGTATTTTCGCTAAATATATAAAGTTGTCCACAAAAATATCCATTCTATGATCGTCAAGGCTGATGCTTCGTTCTAATCGTTGTTCTCTTTTTGGTACAATAATGTTCTTTATTTTCTTGTTTCTTTGGAAGATGCTATTGACTCCATTGAGCTTTGCTTTCTTTATTATTGCTTACAACGCAATGTTAAAAAGTATTGTTGAGATCGCATCTTCTTGTCGTAGACCTGATTCTTGAGGGAAGTTGGGAAGAGTAGCTATAACAAGGCACAAGGTAAGGTACATTATTTTAAGGACGTGGTTTGTATATTATTAGGGCCAATTGATTTATTACCATAATGTGAAAACTGATTTTGAAGCTTGTAATGTAAAAGGTCATAAGTCAGAAAGAAACTCGCAGCTTTTAATGGGAAGCATTGACGAGCTTTCGTGCTCTGCTGATCGCATCAAAAATAATTCTCACGGTCACACCAAAAATCTTAATTCCCTAAAAATGTGACTTGAAACTTATCCACCTTTAAAGATAATATTCCGAGTAACAGCGATCTAGTTGACGATCTATCAAAGTTGATCAATTTCGTTTTAACGCTTGCCTAAAACATTTAAACTTAGGGTGATCATGGCAACACAGAATTAACTGATCTATTGTCCAAAATTAAATTTGTCACTGTTTCTGTTCTCGATACCTTGAATAGAACCGGAGTTATAGCGATTTGAAAAAGGGTATAATCGGCAAATGACGAAAACTTTACCCACCTCCCCCCCTTATTTTTGAAAATAAAAGAAAAATACGGGTCCGCTTATTTTGTATAGGAACCGCGTAAAAAAATTTCAAGCAAATCAAAAATGTTCATTAATAAAAGTGTTCGATTTGTAAAAGAATGCCTCATTGTGAGTATTGGACCCCTGTGCTGAAAGTCGAGTTGTGTGTCGTGACGAGTCGTAGAAAATGTCGTTTCAGTCGAATTACGACTTTCAGCACAGAGGCCTAAACTCTGCTGTGCTGCCTGTGCTGAATATTTTAATTCTCCAGAAAAGTCACTTTCTTCAGCCCAAACGACTTGTCACGACGCACGACTCGATTTTCAGAACAGGGGCCTTGATAAAGACATCGTCTGATGCAGTAGTTTAGAAGTATGATGGGCTGCTTAGATTCGAGCAGCCTTGATCGAACATATTGGCTTTGTTGATTTTTAGCATCCGTGAACAGAACAAGTGTGAAGACATCGTTTCGCTCCAAGCTCGATTTAACAGAATTAAAGCTGAACCTTGAAACTTTCTAAGCCTATGTTGCTGTCCACATGGTAAATTACTAAAATCATTAAGTCTTACGATAATATTTGAAATCCGATAATAACAACCACAATTTATTGCGATCTTCTTTTGTAATTAGATCGATCCAGCACCAAAGGCCCTAATAAAGCGCGGACAGCCAATAAAATACACACAGCATTATTTATTCTTCACCGTAAAGTTGCGATTTATCCAAACAACCGATATTTCCAGGTCTTTTAATTAAAACACGTTTTCATGCATAACCAAAATCTCAGCGGACTTGATAGATCGATGATCGATTATATGCAATTTCCTAATAACAAATTGCAAACAGCATAAACATAACTCAGGTCAATTGCACCGCAGAACATTGATTTTGGCTTTATTTAACGTTTTCCTGCGAACAAAACGTGACTATAGTAAGTGCTGACATACATTCGTTCCGGTGGTTAGCGCGGTGTCAAAATCACTGCATGAGGTTACTGCTTGAACAAGTACGCTCGACGTGCTGCTCCGCCTCGGAGTCCTTGACTTGAAAGGTGATATTTGTTTTATCGATCGCTTTCCTGTTTTTTGGGTTTGGTCATGATAATAAAATTCGCAGTACCTTACTTTCTCTGCACCTTAGCGTAATATTGAAATTGTAAGTTTTTTCGATATCGAAACTGTTGTCAGTTGTCCACCTTTATCTTACTTTATATTTTCCAACTTTTAAAGGAAATTAAGTGATCATGCTCTTACAATTGTTCACGAAAATCTCAGATTACCTCCATTAAATCTTCAAATCGAGCATCTCTATTTCAGATTTTATTAAGTTTAGCCCTGCTTGGTCGATGCCCTCTTGTATACCTGCCCACAAAAATTTCGCCAAAGTGCAAGGACGTTACAGTTCTGCGTAGGCGCCATTACTCCAGACAACGCTAAATGTTAAACATGCGTAACGTACTTTGAAGACTTCTACCTCATCTTCGGTTGGTTGGAGTGCTGACTTGCGCTTTTTTGCGAAGTGATTGGAACTTGAAGTGACGAAGTATGATAGTTCGTTCTCTATGTCACTAGTTCACGGCTGCGAATGTTAACTGGCGCCAAATGTTTTTGTATTGTTGAAAGATCGCGTCATGTGTCATGTGGCTCCTTCTTGAATAGACGATTAATTGTCGGTTGAATGTTTAGTTAGGGTTAGCCTAGATTTTGTAATATTGTAACAAAAGGCACTCATGAGCTACTCTGGAATGTGAGTTTATAAACCGTCATACTCGTATTATTATAAGATGAGGCTGTAAATGGTCTGTTCTGTATATGCGATATCTAATCATATTTTTTATGTGAAGAAAAAACAAACAAAGAAAGATTCCTTCTTTTGTGCTACCAGTCTGGCATCTCATTCATTTTATGCTGCAATCGCTATCAGTAAGCCTAGGATAATATAGGCGAGGATAGGATAAGTTAGCGACTTGGGGTTGTTTCACGAGAGAGAGAAGAGAGTGAACACTACCTTTGAACTGTAGGATGTTGGATGAGTTCAGAAATATTGACTGCGGAAAATTGTCCTGAACTCAAGTTTTGCATAAAAGTACCAAAGTTATAGTAGTCGGGTATTCCCACACAGCGTCAACGCCTTTGTCGAAATTCACTTGTTTCCCTAGGCATAAAACTCCGACGGGACAGTCTCCCACGAGCCCCAACGGCTGCCTGACGGCTGCTATTGAGGATATTGAATTTGTGAAATCAAAGGCGCGTTACAAAATTTTTTTGTTTCGATTTCTGTAACAGTGGGCTTCGTCCTCTCTTTGGGGTGAACTACTACAACATCCAGGAGTTCAAACGATCTATTTCTTCCTTCGAACCAAGTTTACTACTAGACATTACACAATAACGAGTGCGAAACGATCGACTGGTAATACAAAGGTGATTTCTAAGCTTGGACGTGGGGCTGAACCAAGCGCACTACTCTTGTATTGTGGCGTGTGAGCAGGAAGATGTTAATTGCTATGGTAATAGAAATAAAATTTTATCAAGGCTACTACATGCCTGGGATGGCTTGCTGAATATACATACATACAAAGGAGAAAAAAGTCCAATTAGCGATGGGCTTGGCGGCGTAGGTTTTGCCCCTTATCTAGCTGGACTACGAGGATTTTCTTCATAGGTGGTAATTTACTCCGCAATGTTCGACGAACAAGCCAACAAGTGTCCTGAAATCCTTTCTGCTGTGCTCCATCAATTCTCTGGTCGCATTGCCAAACGACCCCAAAATTAACCCCTTGGAGTTCATTATGCCAGAACTAGACCTGCAGCGATCAGTATATTTACTTAGAGTCGAGACTCGAGGACCATCTTGGGAGTATAGCTATGCCGCTATCAGACCAGTGACGTCATCGGTTGTGGGCTCGGTTGTAAGCCCTATTCGGGACAAGAACCTGTGTGATGAGCTTTTTGAGGTTGGCTTTGATTGTAAGCGCCACCTGTGTGAACTAGTTGAACTTCGCCTTGGTGGGTTAATGTGTTTTTGGCATGAAAGATGCAGGATGTTACCTGAGGGCTTTAATTTAATTTATCGTCGTTGTCAAACTAATATTTGCTGTGTGAAAAAAGTATAACTTTGAGATATTGAAAAAAAAACGTTCTCCTGTAACATCTCCTTCACATAGTATATTATATTTAATGACCACAGTTCACTGTATAATGCTCAGAGTCACATAGAAGTTTTTTACACGAAAATGACGAAATCTCCAAAAAGTGCAAATAGCAGTGATATTGGTTTGACAACGACATTATAATGTTTCGTATACAAATTCATACAACTATACATATGCAATTATATAGACCAGGCAGACCAGTTATACCAGATAGACCAGACAGATAAAGACCTACACAGCCATGCAGTTATACAAGAACACAGCTATTGACGAGACGCTTGGTCTAGTATACTTCATAAAGCGGCCGGTTGTAGGTAGGTTTTGGATAGACGAATAATAAATCGTATGGATGGGGGGAAGTCGTACGATTTAGCCGCTAGGGCGTTTTTATTTATTTTTTTGGTAAAGGTTTACATATCACCCTGTATTTTTATAATCCTATGGCCGATTTTCATGAATAATGTAGCAATATATGCGGAATACCCTTATCTAAAACTGTAAAAGATTTCACCCTACCAACTTCCAGAGTTATGAGTCGTTAAGGTCAAAATTTTGGTTTTATTTCACTAAAATTTCAGCTTTCAACTTTTTTCCAAAAAATACTTGGTTAACCTATACTTTTTATCCAAAATAAGAAACCAATAGCACTGATACCTTATTCATAAAAATAGGTTATAGCATTACAAAAATACAGGGAATAAATAAAATAGCAATATTAACTTCCTAAGGCTTCCAATACAGATTCTCAACACTCATTATAACCGATAATCTCCGATACTTTTCTTTTGCGCCATGCTTGGGGCTCATTTGACCAGTCTCCTTTCAAAACTAAAAAGTAATTACAGATGTCATTGGACAATGAGCACTAATACGGAAAATTCGTTGCTCAGTAAATGTCAGTGAAAAATTCATTACGGAAGCCACTGATACGGAAAGTAACGATGTAGTGTCGTCACGTATACATATGTGTGGATCGACCTTAAAGAATCTGTACATGGAGAACCTCTCACTTGCAACATGCATCTGGGTTCGGAGATCACCCGCTCTGACTGCTTCTCCTTCAAAATTTTGGATCCATCTGTAAATTTAAATGGCGATCCTGTTTGCGGGTTAACTTCCTCATGGTGACACTTTAAACGGTTCTCCATCGAAACCTTCCTTGAATTGAAAATCGAAGTTATATAAAACTGGCATGGGGTTTGTCATTTCAAACAAGGTCATCTGGAAGACTCATTAGTGTTTTTTCAAAGCAGGGTCGTGGCTGAAGGGAGATTCTTCTTGGTAGACGTTACTAAGGACATTTTTATGCCGTACCGATTTGATAATTCTAATATTCTATCGCCCCAGATCGGTTGTTTTGTAGTTCTCCTAGCATCTACGCATTTGTTTATGAATTCTAGTAGTAGCCTCCTGGGACGAATTGAATTTCATCAACCAACCGATGACATGCGCTTTGGTGGAGCGACGAAGGGCTAAGGAAGGCTATGACAGGAGGAATCAGGAATGTAAAGAGGGAAGAAGAAAGAAGGAATGTTATGTGGAAAAGGCGATGGACCGTGGGGCTGGCCCGGATTCGTACCCGGGATCTCTGGGGTGGTAGCCAGGCGCCTTACTCCCTAGGCTATCGAGGCCCCGAGAAAAGGAAACTTTTAGGAATACCCAAACTGTATCAAAGAAGCAAAATTTCTCAGTCCTTTGAACTTGAACTGACATAACGCTGATCTAGTTTCTACAACACTAAAGTTTTAATCACTGTCAAGCACTTCAGCTGCTATTAAAATTCTCTGAAAACTATTTCTAATCCTTCTTAGCACGTGCACCAGTAGCAGCCATGACTTTTCGCCGTTAACTTATGGAAATAATTTTAACATTAAAGCACCTAAATAATTACGAGTAGGATGAAGCTTAAAATTATTCCTACAAAGTTGCCAGGTGGTCATGTTAATTCTTCACGTGTTTTCCTATTTTTTTTCTAGATAATTGAAATTTTAATACGCACAGAACCCTCCTAGGCCATGTACACGCTGAAATCACTGGCAATTATCCTTATTGGTGTTATTGCATTTCCTTTATTGCCAACAGGATCGTCGCTTCCTTTCGTCTAGAATAAAAATTACCTTGCAATGGATGCATGCGCACCTGAGATAATGATCGCGCACCACTTATAGATAAAAATTGTGTAAAATTCTAATTTAAAACGCCTTTATTTTAATAAGAGACCAGTGCGCGCCTCGGTATCCTTGCAAGGTAAGTATTACAAGCAATTTGAAGTTCCTAAATAATTGGACCTTGTCGACTTATCATCGACGCATCGCGGACGATCCTCGATCGATGGTTTTCCGATACTATAATTGCGTAATCACGTGCTGCAATCGTTATTGCTATTAATTATAATGAAAAGTTTTCTTTACCGTGGAAAAAGAGTAGATTTCGAGGTTATAGGCAAGTTTAGCCTCAAGGTATTTGTAATTCGAGAGGTTTTATAGAAGTTTTTCAACAGAACTAAGGAAAGTATTTTTTTAATGGGGATTGAACGAAATTGAAGTTGTTGGAAGTTTTTTAGGAAGTACGACGGTTAGAAGTTAAGTGATAATTAAATTATAAGGAAAAACATACTTTTTTAGATTATTCAGCAATTAAATACTTATGGGATTTAATTGTACTATTTTATACTCCAAGATTCACGGGATAAAGTTGTGAGTTTATCCACAGAAAGTACCAATTTGAAATCTGTAATTGCTTCCTAAATTTTTAAGGTCGAGTTAGTAAGGTTGTACTACTTAAGCTTATAACACACCGAGGAGTCACCTAGAGCTACAATTTGTTCACGGTTTTTATCTTCTTCTTCCGCAATCGCTGACTCCCATTGCTCCCTTAGTACCAAAATCTACTTCGGAGTGGTAAATTGTTGGCAGGTGTTGAGTAAAACCGGTTTTATTTTTAAATTTCTTCCGTTCCCGCCCCTCTCTCATCTATAAAACCGGTTTTACTTGCCATGAATATGGCACCGTGTGAAGAAGCCCAATTATGATGATCAGAGTAAGGCAGAGGTTGAGCCAATTTTTGGGGGAGGAACATATCAGATCCCTTTCATCTGTTCTACGAATATTTGCAAAGAAAAAGAAACAAAACCCGTCTATGCTTCAACAAAATATAATTGTGGTGGATAGGAGATGATATGTATTTATGTTCTTTGTTTTACAATAATATTGTAGTAGATATTGTTAGGGTGAAGTTTTACTTTATTTACTTTGATTTTATTTATACACAGTACACAGTATACAGAAACAAGGTAATGTAAAAGACTGTATACCGTATACGGTATTCTAGTGCTGACGTCTCGTGGGGCCGTCAGTCGAAACTGTTGTTGTTGTTTCTGCATTAGGGCTGACGTCACTAGGCGCCCATTTTTTACGGTATTCGAAGCTGTCGTCTCTTTTACATTACCTTCTGGTTCTGTATACCGTGCCTGAGTTCCATAAAATCTGCATTTTTGTGAGCACCATTATTATTAGTGAGCACCCTTATTATAACTAGTACTAGTAAACACAAAATAATACAATCTTTATTCGTTTAAAATTATGAAATTGTAAATGCATTAATAGTCGTTTCGAATGATCTGTCGACTACTTGTAAAACATCAGAAGTTTCCTTTCTTTTTATTAAATTAAAATTAAAGTATGTACATTTAAAAATACATGGCAACCAACCATTATTTTCCGAAAGAAAGTCAAAATCAAAACGATGTGCTTATGTTTCCAAATACGTTTATTTAAATTATTCAATTGTTGCGTCAGTTTCTTTAAGCCAACCTAATAGCCTACAAACCTATTGTGCTTCTCTATTTCTTGTTCTTTCTACTCTTCCCGTGAGTGTTTTTTGATGGGGCATTTTATTCAACTAAACCTATTTGAAGGATTGAATGCGTTAAAAAAAATGATCATATAATTGGTCAAAAAAACTTGAAAATCACAATCCATTATTTCAAAACTCACTACATTCATTTGTTCTGTTTAAAAAAAAATCCAAACAAATTACATGCCTTTCGTTGAGACACTGCAGAATGTTTTTCGAATTCTCAGCAATCATGCTCTAAATTGTTTGGTTAAATGCACATGAACAAAAACCTACACGAAAAAGCGTGTCGCCTATTAATATATATTGTAATGTTTTATGTGCCATTTGTTTGTTAGAACGGTTATTGATAACGACTTTGTTTGAATTTACGATTTATCCTCTTTTCTGACATGTCGCCATCTATTAGACACTAGTTCTATTAAAAAGGAAAGAATATTCCACTACGAACTAGAAAATGGGCGAAGGTTCTAGAAGTTAGATAAAAGGGGAGGATATATAAAAAGAACTTGCTACAGCGTTTGAAAAGTCAGTTTTGATTTGAAAAGCGATGATGGTATTCTAAAGTGATAAAAGTGACCTAAAGCGAAAAATAGTGATTTAAAAGTGAATTATAAAGTGATAAATTGAATTTAATAGTGTGAGATATTAAATTGGAAGTGATTATAGTGAACTTTAAGAATTGTGTTTGTTATTAAATTGTGTTTGATTTGTAATAAATAAGTTTTTGTGTAGATCATTAAAAAGTGTATTCCTTAATAAATCATACGAATCCGTTAAACCGTAAAAAACCTAACAATTTCTACAACTATATAATATATTATAAATAATTAAATAAATTGTATTATAATTTTAATTAATTTTTGGTCATAAACTAGTGGTTAAATAAGCATTAAGTAATTATTGCCACCCTTGCTTGGGCGCGGTACCACAGTGCTGTGGAACGAATTCGTCCCATAAAAATCATCAAATGAATAGTCCATTCTATACAGTTCAGATATAAATTCGTCTGACTCTCACTTGTTTCGATTTCTTCAGAAGAGAAGAAGGAAAGAATTTTGTGAAACCCACTTGATAATGACTAGATATTGAAGCAATCTGCATTTTTTAAATGATTTTATTTCAACAAACATATCTTTATTACCTAAATTGATTCAACGAATAGTCAAATTTAAATGCAAAGCGTAAAAAGAAAGATTATAACATTAACTTATTTTACTTCTTAAAAGTCTTTTAACATTTAACATAAAACCGCAAAACTCTTTAGAAAAGTGCCAAATCCGCTTCAAACAATTCTAAAATTTAAAGTGGAACAAAGAAAAATATTTTTTTTTCGGGAAAAACTCAATGCATTTAAATTTAAATTTTAGATGTGGTTTTGCGGAACAGATCGTCCCCAAAAAGAAGCTGGATAATTCATTAAGTGACGTCCTCCTCTTTAAGTGAGTCATTACTTGTTTGTTACAGTCATCCTCTGTTTTATAATTTATAAACAAAAATAAAAAATTCCTAAAGTGAAAGTTAGATTCTTAAAGCAAAAAATAATACTAGCATAAAAGGTTAACCTTCACCGCTGTGTATAAATCGATCATTCTTTTTTGATATTTCTAAATGTCAAAAAAAACGGTGTTAAACAAAAGATCTTACGTTATTTTTAAAACAATAATCGCGGTGCCTAGTAGTGACAATTCATAAATCAGCATTATCTAACAGTTGTCATCTTTTTATCTTTTTTGATTTAAGAATTTATCACCAATTTATTCTTCCTCTTAACGAGATTGCAAAGCGACAAAATTTACAACAAAATGATCAAGTCTACTATGGTGGGTTTTTTATAAATAAACCGGACTACAATATTTTTTTTTAATAAAGAGAAATACTACAATAAGAAAAAGAAATACGTTAAGATTAAGACACAATGCCTTCGGCCATGTTTGTTTTTTTTTGAGCGCATTACACAATTTAATTTAGGATCCACAAAAGGTGTGGGACTTGCAATGTCCAAACAAAACCGCATCCGGGTCAGTCTAATGCTGGATGAATTTTTCTTTTATTTATCTTACCAATTTCTAGATGGTTTCCTTTCTGCAGTTTTGACATAAATTCCTTTTTTTTGAAGAAGAAGAAGAGAAAAACAAGTTGAAAATCGTGAAGTCCGTAACATTGAAATCGCATCATTTTTTATTTATTTTTGGAACACAACAGACACGGTGTCGCGATCATTTTTGACGTATTTAATTGTTCCAGCGGCAGCCAAGGGCGAATGAAAATGAAAATATCGAAGAATTTGCTTCAATTTATGATCTAAAAAGTCTGCCGACCGAATTTCGGAATTAAATTTCCAGTTTTCTTCTTGTTTTCGGACTTAAGCGCTGATCCCTCAAGGTGAGGTGAGTTTCTTGTCGCGTTGCGTTTAATTATTTTATTTTATTTTTTTACCACTGCGTGATTATTTTTGTTTTCTTTCTTGGTGCCGGTTTTTTTTGGTCGATTGGTATTTTTATTATCAATAAATTGGCGCTAAAATCCTAATCTGTGTAATGATAAATTTATAGGAAGACTGACCAGGCGAAATTAACAAACAATAGATTGCATAATTAATCAAAATGTTAAAAGTTAATGAGAAATGACAATCCAACTCTTCAGGTGTGGTCAGTTTTATTTTGTTTTCAGGCCTGTCAAACTGAAATGAAATATTCTAGTTAAAATTAAATACAAGAAAATCAATAGTTAAATATATTTTTTCCTCTGTCTCTCAACTAGTTTTAATTAAATTTTGCTTGTAATCATTAGAGTTCAATGGATTTTAATTCAATACAGGTGAATAACTTGCACTTCGGACTAGCAATTAATGAAGAGAAAATGAAATATATGTGCATCACTAAAAGACGTAATGACCGCCAGAATATGACAATTGATACATAAAAAATCGAAGGAGTAAAAGAATTTATATACCTAGGGACGCTAATTTCATAAGATGATACGACATTAGAAGTCAAAAGGAGATTAGCGCTGGGAAGTAGAAGCTACGAAAACACTTCTTAATAAGGAACAACTCAAGGAGGACTAAAGTGACACTATACAGAACTCTTATAAGGCCAATACTACAGTATGGTTCCGGAACCTGGACATTAAGAAGTAACGAAAAACACCTAGGGTGCTTCGAAAGAAAAATCCTGCACACTGTATATGGAGGAATCAACAAAAACCGTGTTTGAAGGTAAAGATGCAATCATGAATTGTATCAGTTGTATTAAGATCCAAACATAATAAATAAAAACTATAAAAAGTAACAGAATCCGATGGGTCGGACATGTTGAACGTAGCAGTGATGGCAGCATAACAAAAATTATTATGAATAAGAGGCTAGACGGACACAGAGATATACAGATAGCGTAGAAGAAGATCTACAAACCCTAGGTATAAGAAATTAGAGACTTCAAGCCAGGGACTGACAGTTCTGGAGGAGGATGTTGCAGGAAGCCAAGGCCAATAACCGGCTATGGAGTTATTTATGATGATGAAAGGACTTAGGGGAGGTCTCGATGTTCTAAGTTCTATTATTAAATATGTCAGAAGCGGATTGCAACATTCAATCGCCAGCATGCCTTTGTCAACCGTAAATAAACTGTCTATAGCCATACAAAGATATTAAACTAATAATGTCTCGGCGCAAAGATTTAATGGTCAACACGATTTTAAAGCAAAGACAATCATCAAAGAATACCCGAAGCAAAATTCCAATGTATGGAACGGATCGCACGTATGTCAAAATATGTCAAAATATCGAATGTATGTCAAAACCTACTGACAAATAATGTACATAACCAAAATATCGTGAACACGAATATAAGATAAGACAAAAGAGGTAACTGGCAGCTAGTGTGCTACAATTGCTTCGAATCGGGGCATATTTCCATAAATTCCCAAAAACCACAGAGGCGCGTTCGATTCAAGCCATGCTTCAAAATAGGACATTCACAAGACGCATATATCGCCTCGAATTTGGAAGGCTTTCCGAATAACAACGTTCGTCATACATCGCACGCATCACTTGACCTTCATAACCAAATTAGTGAAGACCAACGGGGCCTCGGTAGCCTAGGGAGGAAGGCGTCTGGTTACCATCCCAGAGGTCTCGGGTTCGAATCCCGGTCAGCAATACGTTCCTTCGCCTTTTCCACTATCCCACCTACATAACTTTCCTTCTTTCTTCTTCCCTCTTAACATTCCTGATTCCTCCTGTCCTGCATCATGGCCTACCTATTGTTTGACAGCTGCTTCTTCTTCTTTAAACTCCTTTAATCCCTCATGGGACATAGGGCGGAAACAGTTGCGCTCCAGCGCGACAGCTCTTAGCTCCGACCAGGATCTCCCAGTTGTTGCGGCTTCTTCTAGTAGGGTTCTCCTCCACGTTTTTATAGGTCTTCCTACTCGACGGGAACCTTGCGGATTCCAGTCAAGGGCCTGTTTGGCTAGATTTTCGTTTCCCGTCGCTGTGGCCAACCCAATTCCATTTTCTTCGTCTGGTTTGGTCGTCTATCCTTTCTTGGCCGGCACGGCGCCATAGTTCTTCGTTTGAAATTCTATCTTGCCAGCGGATTTCTAGGATACGACGAAGGCATCTGTTGATGAAGACTCGTAGGCCCCCTGTGATGAATTGGGTGACTTTCCATGTTTCGCAACCGTACAAAAGTACTGCCTTAACGTTGGAGTTGAACAGCCGCAATTTGGTGTTAGTGGAGATCACCGCTGATCTCCATATGCGGGACAGGCATGCATGACAGCTGCGTTAATTTGAAATTCTCATTAAGTGGAATGATTCAATTTAGTGACAATTTTTTTGCTGTCAAACAATAGGAAGGCCATGAAGCTATTGAAAATAAACTAAAGTGAAAATTCCCAAAAATACTACTTTTTTAGGGTTTTCAGCTGTTCTTTTTGGTTGAGGATATAAAAATTAGCCTACGACCTATTCTTAAACCTACCAAATAAACACAAAAAATTTCAAAACAATCGGTCCATCCGTTTCGGAGGAGTTCTATAACACGAGATTCTGTGACACGAGATTTTTATATATTTAGATTTTTTCCTCTATCTAGTTTTAATTAAATTTTGCTTGTAATCATCAGAGTTCAATGGATTTTAATTCAATACAGGTGAATAACTTGTTTTTTTCCTGCTTCTGTAATTTAAAAGAAATACCTCACCTACGATCTAAACGGTAGGCGTACGCCCATACTTGCATTTAGTAGGTGTTAATTCCGTTGAAAGGTTCTTGTTCTATCATCGAAAAAATAAAATTCGTTTGATGCAAATCAACTCCGTTAAATCACCAATTTGCATAATAGATATTTATGTTGATTATTGAACGCAGTTAGTCATCAACATCAGCATCATCGTCAACATCATCGATCGATTGGAAATTGCTTAATTGCACAATAGCCACAGCTAAAAATAAAAAGGCGGATAGGCCAAAATGACAACGACCTCTAGATAACCTCTAGACTAGACCGAGCACATCTAAAACTTCATTTTTAGCTAAAGTAACATGAATATCGCGTGTTTTTTTCGATATCTTATTTGTATGTGGGCATTTTTAATAGTGAAAGTATTACGAAAAAAAAATCCACTGTGATTGATGACTTCGAAAAATAGGAAACAAAAAAATATAAAAATGCTTGGGGGCAAGGAATCACTTGCAGAATTATTTTATTTTACATATAGCATTTTATATACATATTTTTATTTCATTGATACGATTTTTTTCGTGTACTAAATTTTCATGGTAGCGCCATTAATCTTAGTTTAGTGCGGCTATAATAAATTTTAAATGAAATGAATCTAAAATGACACAAGAAGAAACGATTAAGAAGCGATGACCGAACATTTGCATAACATTGATTTTTTTAAAAGGTCAATGATGTTTACTGCAAAAAAGGAAAAATTGAATCTTGTACTAAAAGATGTTTTTATTAAGGATATTAATGATTCCTCTCTTTGATTTTCCATGAAATGTAAGATGTGGGTAAATTTTATTCTTTCTCAATGAATCTTGTGAACATTTTTAGATTCTATTTACTTGAACGTTTTCCCTGCAGATGACATTTTAATAATTTTACTCTCTCTAAAACAATTCTTTTACTTAAATGGCGTTACAGTCCTTGTAGGGTTTGGTACTCTTGAATTCTCTAGTTCTCTATAGTTTGTTATACGAAGTTTTCGTATATATTCTAGCACGTTATCCATCTATCTAGTTTTTGGTCGTTCTATGCTTCTTTTTTCTGATTTTCTACCATTGAAAATCCGGGTTAACATTCGTTTTGTCTGAAGTTCATTCAACGTGTCCAAGCCATCGCCATTTGTAATTATATTTATTACGTCATAACTGTTGATCCATTTACAATTACTTTTTCCAGTAGGGATTTCATTACAGATCACGCTTGTTATGGTATTTTTGTTTCAAACTGTCATAGTATTTTTGTTCAGTATTGTTTGACATTTCATCATGGAAAGCAGCACAGCGTCTACAAATTATTCAGTTGTACATATTACGAAAATCGGCGTTCTACGATGTTTTTCCAGTGTTTAGAATAACCTGGCCATTACACGAGTCAGTTCTGCTGACTTCCAATACTGACTCTCTTTGTCAAACCTACTTGAGTTGACTACGTTCGGTGAACTGGCAAGTCAGTTCATTTCTAAAATGTCACCGACCAGTATACAGGCTTCCTTGAATGCGTAAATAGTAGAGGTTAAACCCTATAAGCAAGGATATTCCCCCTACTTTTCAATTTGGTTTATGATTTGCAGGCGACTTAATTTATTTTCTGCCATTTTTTCCTAAAATAAACAAATTTTGAGATTTTTAATTATTTATTCTCAAATCATATAATTTCCGTTGTAAAATGAGAAATGTCAAATGGTTTGCTAGGAACGGTGCTAAGTTAACTGCGATAATCTAAAAGAGTTAAAGTAACTAGGACCTAAACGCTCCCACTAACTCATATATGTATGTAATTCCAAAAGTTTAGTTACAGCGTTGCTCGTGTTAAGACAAAAATTCAAACATACCACATAACCGTTTTTCCTTGGGGAACTCCTAAACCGAACCAGCGATTTGAAAAAAGCATCGATTTTTTTCAATGTTTGTATATAATATTAAAAGCGTTAACAAAACCAAGAACCTTTAACTTGATTTTGACCCACTTTCATACAACCGATCAACTTAAAATTTTGCACATACATATGTATAGCTCGCTTCAAAAAGCAATCTGGCCATTTTGTATAAAAATCAAGATGGCGGTTCAAAGATGGCGGCCGATTTTAGTACCCCAACATGGGTATCAAATGAGATGCAGGTCAGGTAAAATTGAAGTAGCGTCATTCGAAATTCAAAATGGCGAAAGACATGTAATAGAGTAAAAAGTAGAAAAAATAACCGATCAACTTCAAATTTCGCACATATGCATAGTTCGCCTGGCAATGAAATGCGACCATTACAAAATCAACATGGCGGTTCCAAAATAGCGGCCGATTAACTTTTTCTTCACAACCCCCTCAGTATGGGTCCAGCCAACTTTAAATTTTGCACATATGCGTAGTTTGCTTGACAGTGCAAACTGATTATTTTGTAAATAAATCAAGATGGCGATTCCAAGACGGCGGCCCATTTTTTCTTTTGTGTTCCCCGACCTCCGACATTGGTATCAAATGAAAGGGCAAGATAGGTAGAATACAATCAGCGGTATAGTGTCATTCAATATTCAAAATGGCGGCCAACACAAAATGGCGGAAGACATGTAATAGACTAAAAAATAGAAAATAAAATTTATGCAATATATTTTAACAAATCAGTATAAATAAATATATTGGTTCATTTACTTCCTTTGCCTATTGTTATTTTAAGACAATCGTTTTTCAGGAGTAAACTCCAGTCACACGTCGGAGCTGACACGCAGTTTTTGCTCTGGTAACCTTGATTTGAGAGATCGAGTCACAGTCTCTGGTCGGCCAATCACTGAAAAAGCTGATGAAATTCTTGACAAAGTTCAGCAAGATAGCCATGTGGGCTGTATCGATATTGGTGTGGAGGTAGGCATTAAACATACAACTGTTTTAAGCTAGCTGCATACAAAGAGAAGCTGAGTAAAGCTCTTCAGAAACGTGATAGACCGAATTCAATTTCAAGCTGAAAAAAGCAAAACTCTAGGAATATTCTTGTATGGATTCTCTTTTTTTGGGGTTAAGCGTATGAATATTGAAACCGGCAATTTTTTAAAAAGTAAATAGTTGAAACATTAAAAACAAATTAAACACCATTTTTATTAAACTAATTTCCTACGAGGATAGCATTTTTCAAGGTTATTCCAGTTATCAATCACCTCCAATATTTTAATTTTTTTTTTAAAACCAGTCATTTTTAATAACGTACAATTTGTAACATTCCATTTCAGAAGGTGTTTCTTTAAATTACACCAATTTATATTATAAAGATATTAACAAAAAATCTTCTACTAATTAGTGACTCCATGACAGGCATCCATTTCCCCCTTTGACAAATGGATGATAAAATTTCGCAAAATAATTTAAATGAGGCGAACTTGAAAATGGTAAAAAGTTTGCAATATTTATAACATATTTTTAAACAACTCACTTATATAAAATATAGATATAATATATATAAAATGTTAATGGCAGCCGTTATAATATCTAATTAGTGACATAGTTTAAAATTAGCCAAAGTTTAATAGGCATCCTGTTTCCGGTCTAAACAGCGGTTAACAGGGTGTACTTGACCCGGATAACACATCACCATCGAAAGATCTCAGCAGTAAATCAAGTGTCAAGCGAAATTCTCTCTCATAACGAATTAATAGTCCACCCGAAAATATATTTTATGTTGTGAAGATGTTTTAGCAACAAAACCTTTTTTTTGCATACGTAATTCCATTCCGAAAGCGAATAGTTCCGAGTAAAGAGTCACCAGAAACCGTTCGGCGGCACCCAGTCAAGTCAAGTTCACAGGTATTTCAGGTATTGCCTGTGAACTAATTTGGACGTGGCGAGAATGCCTATGACTAACTGGGCGAGTGTAAAGATTATTCTGATCCGAATTGTTTGCTCCAGTTCAACTGCTTAGTCTTTTGGCACTTATGTTGTGCAGCATGTATCCAGCATATGGCCTTGAGATTAGCTTAGTAGCACCTGAAACGAAGAGCGGCAAAAACCACAAAGATGACAAATTGCCGAAAAAATCTGGAAGCCACTGGGATGCAGATCTACGCAGCTGTATACCGTTTCTATAGGATGACACCAAGTCGAATTAGCATTTTAATGACTTTCAATCTCGATTCACGTGGCGTGCCCGAGTCGAGGCGGTATGATGTAAATAAGCGGCCCGAATGGACAAACCTAACGAAATCACGGAATTTCGGTGTATTGCAACCTGTTGAACGGCTTTTAGGGCGGAAGCAAGGGACAATAATATAATTGTCGTCATCGCCAGAAGAAGAAGAAATTCCGATTTAATAAATTCGATGATGGAAATTTTCTGATGAAATTGTAGGCTGCTCTGGTTTTGTTATGTTACACAACAGCCAGCGGCAGTTTACACATGATGAAAACATTTTCCCAAGACATATAATATCATTTCATCTTTGACAGACCATAAATTCTCAGACAAACTTGGCCAAAAATGTGTCTTCTCGAAAATAGAAGTGGATCTGGAGGGGGCGCAAAGTTTCGCAATCAATTTTCTCGACTTCTGTCCTACGAAGTTCGTTTACATTACCAACTGTGTAAGTGTGTCACCCAGTTCTGAAAATATATCCAAAATTAATATTTCATAAACTAATAAACAGCTCAGAACTGGATAAGATTGCTACGGTCACGTCTAGGTTAGTCATGTCCAGATCCCAATCAGCACACGAAACTTCCACTCTTACTACGTAATTTGTCTGCATGTAGATTCTGAATTGTGCAATAACTTCCAAGGATTTGCAATTTTCGAAATGGCACGCGTGGAACTGATAACAGATTTTTTTTCGAATTTAAATTCGAATTCAACTCGATTCCGCATTCTAGCGTAGATCTAAAACGCTCCTGGATACATCCAGTGGGAATTGCTGAAAACTCGAGAGTCTAAAGGCCATGGAATGAATTAATTTCGGCTGTCAACGAACGTCTTTCGCGTTTTTTTCTAAATTGACTTCCTGGAGGCGAGATGAACTCGGGTGATGCAGAGTAATGTCAGTGTGACAGGTAAAATGCAAAAGAGAGCGCATAATTTGTGGAATTTATTTTGTTATGCACAACGTCAACATTGTTAGATTTACAATGCAAATTAATGACGGTGCCTTGAACAAAAAAAATTTTTGCCATGTTATAAAAAAATGTTTCGATCAATTCTGTGAATTTTTGGGTTTATTTTGGGTTTTGTGATCGATTTGAAATTTATTTAGTTATTGGGATAAAAAATGCAACTGATAAATCGAACAAGGAGAGATTAAACATTTTTGAGAATGGCAGTGAAAGATATTATATTCATAAAATCCACTTTTCCACATATTTAATTTGTGTTAACACAATAATCGTCGAATCATCGCGAGGTGAGTAGATTAAGTTTAGAAACTCCTGTAAACTCACCATCAGGAAAGTTCAATGATAGTTTTTAAGTGGTAAAATTTATGATGGCATCCTGACTGAGGTGCACAAGAATCTTAAAGGCGTTTGTTTACCTTAGCTTTTGGCGTCTCATTCAGATCATCTGTACCAAGGTAAATGCTGGTATTTGCTAGTGATATAAATTAAGTGAAGATCACCATCACACAAATAAAATACACTGAAGATCGATGGACAATAAGTAAGCTTTCCTTACCCCGTTAGCACTCCCATCTTAATCGTGCTGGTTCCTTAGCCTATATCGGTCGCTCATGGGAGCTGTTTCATTTTCGCTGGCATAACATTGAAGCAAGACGGTTTCCCGTTAGTTCCGATGGTTGTGTCGCCAACACGGTTGATTCAACATCTAATCAAGCTGCTGAAGCAAAGGCTTATTCCTAAACCGGATTTTATGACATAAAAAACATTGCCTCTTTACCACTAACTTAGACATACTAAACCGCGGAACGGATCCTACCTTCTACAACGGCAGGATAATAATAACGTAAGTAACTGGCGGGTTTCAGACGAGCCGACGTGCACAGACAACAGACACATCCACTTTAGGGTCGGTGAGTCCTTGAAAATAATAAGGGTATATAGGAACTGCTCGAAAAGTCAAGTTTAAGCATTAGCCAGACTGCTGAACCTGTTCAAATATAAGATATACGGGGCTAGCGAAATAAGCACTTTATCCATAACTTATTCGATAATTTACATTTAGATCCAACTTAGATCTATCCGATACTGCTATGCCAACCCCATCGTTGAGTGTTGCTCTCACCCAATGGACAGTTTTGTTCAGGATTCGTATAAAGGTGTCTTAAAGAAATTGTCGCAAATAAATCCACTGGTTTTGATAATATTCCCCATGGACCTTATTCCTGTAGCCGGAGTTTCTTCAAATTTTTGGAAACTTTCTCATCATCAGCGTATACCGTAAAAACGTTACTCTAATAACCCTTTTGACTGCTACCCTACAGCAATCATGTCTATTCTATTTTAGAGTAGTCCTAATCAGACATGTCCTCGGCTAAATCAATTAATAATAGGGTTTTTGAGCTTAGCTTTGGTCGTGTCTTCACCTAGCGGGTCAGGTGACAGGCTTGGTCAGCTGGTTAGCGGGACTTGTTTGGCGGGGCATAACACTGAGACGAGGTTATCTGCCTGGTGCTGCTGGTGACATGCGTTGCATTCAGCGGTTCCGTGATATGTGACGAGTTTCCACCTACATATAATTGCGTGATGGCGTTCCGTCCTGGCTTTCACACATAACCCAAAATTCTAAGTAGCGAGTGCATGCGAACTATACACCAAAAGGATCTATTGACGATCTTCTTGTATGTCTGTTTTGGTGAGTCTGGCTTGGTGGTTCTTAATAAGTGTGTTCGATGATTACTTCAAAAGTTCAGAGCAGAGCATGCTGTCAAATAGATGTCAGCGCAGAAAAAACAGAAAATAGCAACAATCTCAAAAAGCACTTTTCTGCTCAACTTTGCTCCAAATCGAAAGAGGTTAGACACGAATGTCTATTTTAGAAGAAGAAGAAATATATGCCAATAAAACAATTGAATAGTATCGAAATGTTATTTTTTTAAAATATATGTTTATTTTTAATATTTCTAAGTATTTTCCGAATAAATCATTCATAAATCAATTTTCCGATTTTTCCTATTTTCGATTTGACAACTGTCAAAAGAAAAATAAGAAGAAGAATTTTGCTGCTCTGCATGCTCGTACAAATTTGGTGGAGCAGGAAAAGTGAGAATTCTCAGCCCAGGCTCAAAGAACACAGAGGAGAGCAATATTGTGAATAGAAAAGAACTGTCAAAAAATTAATGGTCTTGGATGTGAAGTATCACGTCCGTATTTTAACGTGACAACGTCTGTTATTACGTTTTGTATTTTTCCCGTGTAGAGGATAAATTAACGAAAATTTTGAGCCATTAACCGCCCCCCTAACATGTATGGGGGCGAAGATATGATTTTTTTTTATGTGCGGGACATTGTCCGGGACATTTTCACACGCGCGCTATCCTATCTTAAACCGATTTAATAGACGTTGTCACGTCAAAAGACTCAATGAACGCAAATTGCTGATTGCTGATCGAACGCACTTAATATCTCCAAGTTTTTTGAAGGAATATGGCATTTCGGATCTGTAGACAAAGTTCTAAGCCATTGGAATCAATTCTGTTCTGACTCTGGCTCTGTTCGGACTGAATTGAGAGTTTTATTTCTGGACATTCAATCAAGGTACTATTGGAAGACGTACTATGGGTATTTAAACCTCAGCCCATTTCGTAATCTCTCCAGGTGTGACGCGGGTCTTAATCCTATCTCCCAATCTTTCTTAGTTTTTTAACGAACTTCAGAAATGGAGGAGGTTATCAATTCGGCGTGTAGGTATTTTTTTTGTCCTGTTCACGCATAACTTTGTAACGCAATAACTTTATTTTGCTTTTTTTCTGTTTTTGTTTGAATGTGCAGTTCCCACAGTGGTCCCGTACAAATTTTTTTAGATTCTGATAAAGGAGTTTGAAGTTAGGCATAAAATACTATTAAAATTAGTACACCTTGAACCTTTCATAGGCAGCGACCAAATTGTTTTACTGTCACAAAATTGATTAAGACCGGTTGGATGACAGGTTAAGGCAACCTCTTTCTATCTAAATACATTCTGATTAGATTAATGTTGCAAAGAATTACAAACAACTATTTCATCCTTTTTTGTGCATCACGGGATTGGTTTTTTCTGGTCTGTCGGTTTTTAAATATTTATTTTTTTTTATAAATAACCTGCTCCTAATTTCTTCAAAGCCACTTAACAGATTTGCTGACCCGAGTACTCAATGTTACATCTATGACTTTCACAATTTAAGATACCACCTTTTTCCATTTCAGTAGACGGTCTAGAATTAAACGCCGAACCTTCTCTTGATGTCCTGTTTTGCCGTAGATCTGGACTCTTTCGAAGATGACTTTTAAGATTTCATAACAAGAATTGTTTTTCTAAGGGAGGATGTATGTACATCTCTCTCCCTCAACCCTCACTCTCTATCAGGTGGACCGGACCCTAATTATGTTCATACATATGTAATTATGAAGGTTTAGACATTTTACTAGGGTATGGTATGTTAACCGTTGCCCTAAACCCTCCTCATTTTTCCGGGTTTGGGACCAGCAGAATATCTTGCCACAGAATTTTACTAAAGCGAAATCATTTAACTAGAAAAATTTTGTTAATTGTGGCATTTATTAATGAAGCTAATGCCATTTGCAACCAACCAAGCTAAATAATTACATTTTGAACAAAAATACTTTCAGAAAACACAAACCACAATTGGTAATTAAATTTGTCCAGAAAAATTTGAAAATGTAAATAAAATTTGTGTGGTCCAGCCAAAACTATTTCTCTCGTAGCTGTAATAATTTATACTATTTTGGAAACAGCTTTAATATTTAACAATTTAAGGCTGCCGTAAAGCAATCGCGCCGCCATAATTAAGTAATTTAAAATGCATTCCATAACTCTTTATTAATGCATTTTCCATCCGAATGAAATTCCATAATTCCATTTACGAATAAAATATCTCGGGCCGAACAATTTAATAAATCAAAATGAATAAATTCAATAATAAAATAGTGCGGCACAAAGAGTCGCGGCAGTAGTTCCAATGGGCGCCGTCAGAGGCCACCGCCAGCAATAATTAGGAATGATGAAATCCGGATGCAGAATCGCAAATAGCGGAGCACCGTTGACTTGTCAAGAAATCGATGCCGGTTATGAGCAAAACAAAAGCCGCCCTATTTTTAGCGTGCAGACGACTACCGCGTTTAAAGCGGCACCCGCGGTATGCAAATTGATTTCCATAATCGATAGGTAACTTTTAAAAATAGCTCTCAATTCCGAGATGAAAATGTGGCCTAACTTTCAGACAAGTCGAGTTTAAACGTGAGGCCGTGGAGCACGGTTCAAAGAGCTTTGACACATGTTCAGGAGCCCCGCAAGCCGGAGGCAGCCCCGTACTTAAAGCAGATCGGCTTTTGGGGGATCCAGTAAACCGCAAACTAATCAAATAAATGTGCGGCAGTTCAGCGGAAAATTTACTCGTCATGATTTTCGGTGGGAGCGAAATTTGTTGTCTGATTGCGGCCATCAATTTGTATCAGATCCCTACACTTTTCGGTTGCCGTGGGTTTAAATTTCGGTCGAGGGATGCGCGTATGCTGAATATAGAGGAGCGTATTATCGAGTTTGGGGGGCGGCTGGGGGTGTAAGCCTATGGGGGGCTCACGAAATAAAATTAATTTGCCGCGTGGGGCTTTCGCATTCAAAGAGGCTAAAGTAAATTACTGCAGACACTGCAAAATTTATTCTTTAGCTGCAATTTGCAATCCCTTTAGCGGGATTTTGCATTAGAGGTAAGGGATGCTGGATCGAATGTTCGGCTGTGGATTTATTTATGTAAATAGAATGTAATGTACATGTGTACTACTACAGAAGAAATTTCTTTTCAGGTTTGTTAATTTGCGTTAAAAGGTAGAGGTATAGAATTGTTGATTAAAGTACCTCTCAGGACGACATTTAAGAAAAGAAAGACAGAAAGAGGGTGCGCAAATTTTTATACAGCTTGAACGTAGAAAGCACCCATTTTATTACCCCTACGCTGGTAAGTTATCACTGCACGAAGAATCAAACGATGACGAGCCCACAAAGCCTGAACTCGCCATTGCAAGAAGACTAACAATAGCTCGCAACTAGCTTTAACTTCAAGTTTATTACGTTTTTTTACTTAAATTTTTCTTACAAGGGTTGCACATTGGTTTCTTATGCTATACTAAGTCTTAGGCCAACTGTGAACCAAAGCTTAGCCGTCAACTTCCTGAGGATGTTTACGCTTATCTTAAAAGTGTTAGATTATTATGTATGTATCTTCTTCTTATTCCCCTTTAATCCCTCGTGGGACATAGGGTGGGGTCCAGCGGACTCTATTTTTTACGACAGCTCTCAGCTCTAACCAGGATCTTCCAGTTCTTGCGGCCTCTGCTAGTAGGGTTCTCCTCCACGTTGTTCCAGTTCTTCCGATTCGACGGGATCCTAGCGGACTCCAATCAAAGGCCTGTTTGACTAGATTCTCGTTTTCGCATCGCAACGTTTGGCCAACCCAATTCTATTTCCTTCGCCTGATTTGGTCGTCTATCTTTTATTGGCCGGCACGGCGCATAGTTCTTCGTTTGAAATTCTATCTTGCCAGCGGATTTTTAGGATACGACGCAGGCATCTGTTGATGAAGACTTGTAGGCGCCCTGTGATGAATTGGGTGATTTCCATGTTTCGTTTGGAGTTGAACAGCCGCAATTTGGTGTTAGTTGAGATCTGGGTTGATAACCATATGCGGAACAGGCATGCATATCCGCCGTGTTTTATTTATTCTGGAACTGACGTCTTGTTCTGCACCGCCATTTTCGGTAATTATACTACCGAGGTAGCAGAATTTATCTACCAGTTCCACGTCACGGTTATTCAGCGCCGTCCGTTCAATGGTGTTTGCATTTATGCGCATTTCTTTGGTTTTCGTAGGATTTAGGCTTAAGCCTGCTGGACTACGTTGCCGAATTGTTTAACATGTCGGTTGGCCAGCAAACCGCTATCATCCGCGTAGTCTGTATCCTTAGGGCGGTCTAGCAAACCCCATTGTATGCCGCCTATTCTACTATCTACAGCGCCGACAAGGATGTCGTTTATTACTATAAGAAATAGTAAAGGCGAAAGTAGGCATCCTTGTCGTACTCCTGAACTTACATCAAAGCTGTCGGATAATTTTCCATTATGGAGAACTCTGCATTTGGAATTGTTATATAGGGCTTTTATCAATTCTATTATTTTATCAGGTAGTCCACGTTGCCGTAGTGCCTGCTATATCCTATTGACCTAATCGAACGCTTTCTCATAGTCTACTAAAGCAAGGTAAAGGGGGATCGTAATTCAGCAGACTGCTCCGCAATGATTCTTAATTGGCGGCCCTTCCTGAATCCGGCCTGCTGCCTTTTAAGTGTTCGGTCTACTGCCTCTCTTATCTTAGAAAGTAATATATGGGAGAAAATTTTGCCCACAGCAGATAATAAACAGATGCCTCTCCAATTGTCGCATATTGTTAGATCCCCCTTTGTGGATATTTTGACTATGATACCTTCCGCCTAATCCTCAGGAAAGGTACAGTACAAAGGGTGACTCCTAAGCTTCATCTTGCCACAAAAAAAAAAAAAAAAAGGTGGTCCATGCTATTTCCAGGATTGGCTAAAGCGCATCTGCTATGAGGCTTGAATAGGCTTTCAACAATTCTGGCGGGTTGCTATCTTTTCCAGCTGTTTTACCATTAGCCCTTGCATGAATTGCGGTTACTATTTCCGTCTTGGATGGAGTTTCGGGTGGTGATTCTTATTGGCTGTGAAGTGCTGCTGGCCAAACTTAGGGTTTTCAACTACACCCTAAAGTAAAGCGATTCCAACAATAATCTTCCCTAAGGACCAAAAACGTATTTTTTTAGTATTTTTTCCTAGTTTATAGGGGTTGTTTTTACTTCATTAATGATGAAAATAATCGAAATTGAAGCATAAAAATTGAAACACCACAGCTCACCAAAAGGGAGGCGGGTTCCAATTTAAAACAAAAACACCTCACTTTTTTAATTGACCATCCCCTTTGGTGTTCTAACCCGAAGGCTAGACGATCAATTTTTCAATTGAAATATTGCACTGCAGCATTAAAAATGATAGTCAAGCTCCTGTTGCAATATTGCATACAATATTGTAAATGCAATGGTTGCATATGCAAGAAGTTCTGAATTTTTTAAAACAAAATGGCGGAAAGTGCAAAAACCTAAGCAGTGGAGATTACTTGAAGTTGGATTGTTTAATGTTATGTGACTTAACATGAAAAGTTTAAAAAGGCAAAAGTTGAGACTGTTAACTATTTTTTTATTATTACAAAATTAGTGAATCAATGAAAATTAGTACCAAACACAACAACTATCTCCTGCGCATTTCTTGTAAAAATGAAATTGCAATGCAATGAAATTCCTGCCGATAAAACTTTGACATGCAATATTTCAAATTGCAATTGCAAACAAATTAATCGTCTGGCTCCCGGAAATAATCCACCTCTCATGGTGAAATTGTATTCGTACAAAGATAAAGCAGTCTGGGCGATAATGTAGCAAACATATGCCAGAAAAATAATGCAGTATGTGAAATGTACACACACAGGCTTGAGTGTCTTTGCCTCTTGTGCCTCGTTCTTCCCATTTTCAGGTGTTATACAAAAAATCTGACGATTTTTCAATATTTGAGAGCGTGATGCGAATGATACCAACTCATCCCTTTCATCATGCCCTTTGATAATCCATTAGAAAATTATTGACCTCGATTCCCAGATCCTGCAGATCGGAAGTGAGTGCGGATTTGACACTTTGCGATTCTCAAATCCGCAATCGCGGATTCAATTAAATCAAAAATTCGGAGTGAAGACTCACGCGATAATGAAATACGCGATGTCGGATTATCTTAGGCGCATTTGTCGTTCAAATCCGCAGAAAATTTGTTGCGGATCACACTTTTACAGCGCGGAAAATGTCAAATAGAGATTCGTGGTTGCGGATTTGAGAATCGCAAAGTGTCAAATTCGCATTCACTTCCGAACCGCAGGATCTGGGATTCGAGGCCATTTTCTCAATTCTTTGGGATTTGACATTTGACATTGGCATTTTGTGTTTTTTAAACGCTCTTCTTCTTGAAAGTTTTTTTGGAGATCAATCAACTTCAATCAAACTAATATAAAAGCAAATATGTGCAAACCATATTAAGAGAGACAAAAAGGACCCACCAAAACTGATCCGATTCGAAGAAATCTTTCAAAGCAGTCGATTACATATTATAATTCCTAACGTCACGCAAATTGATCAACCTTTGTTGTTTACTCATTTGTTAACAAATTGTTTATGTCACATTTAAAAGTGCAAATGCTAATTTTCCTAGATTCATTATAATAATCAAGTAATTTATTCTACAACATTTTATCCGAATAAATTTCGAACCGTTTGCCGAACGCAAAATTATACACATAATACCTTACACGGACATGAAACGCCTAAGACTTTTCTGGGGATATTTTAATATTGTTTTCATTGCCAATTTACCTTCTGAGGAGTTTGTCAACCACAACCAAAAAAAAATTGGAATTAGGCGGTGTTTTTCCATATTAGTAATGTTTCAATAATTCACGTATGCCACCAGCCAACACCCTGTGGTGAACTTCTTCTGAACTGTCGATGATTAAGCCGCGAAGCTTAGTTTTGTGGCTGTCGATATTTCGTTAATTTCGGAACATATTTCATTGCAGTTGGCAACATTAATTATTGAAATAGGTCAAAAAACCCAAGCATAAAAGGTGATTTATTGAAATTGCAAAAAGTGTTTTAAAACTACACAGGTATGTCCGGAATATTCTAATCAAGCTTTAATTCCTTTAATTTTCTAGATATTTTCTACAAGGTTAAAGCGTACGAAATTCTCGGCTAATTTGTGTTTGTTTTTTTCGGGGGAAATTCCCATGTGCTTATATTTATTCGGTGGGACAAAATGCCGCACATCAAAGATTAGCTAATCACCGTTGCGCGTCCAATTTCATATGCGATAATCCAATCACAATTAAGTGATTCTATTCTTGGCACCTTCGAGATGTGGTGCTGTGACCCCGCTGCCCAAATTAATTACGGGAAGCACACGGTGATCAGAGCTGCGGGATTGTTGACTTGACCTTTTATGGGAAGGCCTCCCATAGTGGCGCTAGCTTATCCAAATTCAATTTAGTGCTACGGTTATAATCCATGAGATCCGCTGTCAATCACGAATCGATCTCCGGCGATGACACGAGAATTAGACTAAAGAGTTTACTGACAGGGAGGGGGGAGCTATACGGAACGATTAAGTCACGAGTCAACAACCTTAATGATTTTGATGGCAACGGTCACGGCCATTCCGTCAATAATACACTTCGTGCTTGACAAGTAAAAGTAAATTAATTTGTAAAAGAGTAAAAGTATCTGAATCTGGATAATGACGAGCGAAATTGACGCGAAGAAAATGCCGTGGATTACGAAATTCTCGGGTCACATAATTGGATTTGGAATGAGTTTCAAGTGCAAATCATGTCCACATGTTATTACCGGACCTGGTTAAAGAAGTTGCCCCAAAATGATCTTCATCAAGGGCGTCACCAGAGAGAGGACGAGGCAGGTGGGCAGAAATTGGAAAAAATCTAGTCAAATGCCATTAAAAAATGTGTGAAAACGTACGTGGTTTATAGAGAGAGGATTAACGATTCAAAACAGAATTAGGTTAGGCTAGGTTGAAATGGCTGCCCCTACTAGGGCCCGTTGTTATTCCATTCTAGTGTTGGGACAAAATTCAGGCCATTTCAAGCCATTTTGAGCTTTTGATGAAGCGACAGAGGTTAGGAACACAAATATTTTGCAGCTCGCAAAGGGTCAAGAAGATCACGGAAGAGTGAGCCAAGAAAGATCCCTCTTTTCCTTGCGAGGGCGGGACATGAACAGAGAAGATGGGAGTCAGTTTCTTCCTCTTCTTCATTACCACAACTTCGGCATAAGTCGTTGCGAGAAAGTCTTAATCTTTCGGCGTGCGGGCCAAAGGGACATTAACCGATCAGGACCTTTACTACATGGCTTATCTCCTTTTTGTTCAACTGAACAAGAGATTTTGAACGCTTTGCGTCCAAAGTTGGCCACATTGCATGAAGCGTGCGGCACACCGTTGTTGTTGTCTATCTCAACCCAGCTCGAGCTAAGCTGATTTTCCTCACAGCAAGTGTGTAGGTGGCTAAGGGCATTCCCATCCGGGTTAAGTGGGGTGTTCTTTCCACTTCGGTTCCCTGTCTAGCAAGTTCATCTGCCCTACAGTTTCCAATAATCCAACTGTGTGCAGGAACCCAACACAGTGTTATATAAAGAGTGGCAAGAGTGGCATATACTGAGTGGTTGTCTCACAAAGAGACCTGCGGTAGTTCAGAAGAGTCGTGGATGCTGTGACGACAGAATTAAGAGCCTTGAGGTCCGCTTGGGTATCCGACTCTGCTCGGGTAGACGAAGAGAGGTATCTATATTCAATGCCTCGGAGAAAAAACCAGAGCCTACGCTGTTCCCAATTTTTGAGCCATCTGTGTAGATGACCCAGTTGGGATAACACCATATGTCCAGTCATTTCTGGCTGGAATGATGGTTTTTTTTTTTTTTTTTATGTGGTATTGAAACCTTTCCTCAAGGTCCACGTAGATGTAGTATAGTCTAGGCTGTCTGCAGCGGTGGCGAACCTCCTAAGGATGGATCAGTGACCATATGAATACGGAGTCCATCCAAGAGAAGCCTTTTTCCTGGCGGCCGTCCAGGCTGCCATTTGCCCGGCGTGTATGTCCAAAGGAGTAAGATGCAATAAGACATCCAGCGCAGCTGTTGGGGTGTTTCTCATTGCACCATTGATACACAGCTCAGCTGTTTTTTCGACCCTTTCCACGATACGTAATCTTCTGTAATGCAGTCCACCATACCGATATGCCATACATAAGTATGGAGGCCTCGGTGGTCTAGAGGTAAGGCACCTGACTACTATCCCAGAGGTCCCGGGTTCGAATCCCGGCCAGCCCACGGTCCTTCGCCTTTTCCACTTTCCCACCCTCATAACTTCCCTTCTTTCTTCTCCCCTCTTTACATTCCTGATTCCTCCTGTCATAGTCTTCGCTAGTCCTTCCCCGCTCCACCAAGCGCATGTCATCGGTTGGCTGATGAGATTCAACTCGTTTCAGGAGGCATAACACTCCAGCGAGTTGTTTCTCAAATGCCCCGATGCCAGAGTCGCGAAATGGTTGGAGTAGGTGGAATAAAAATATCGCGGCTGATTGTGGCAGCTCCTTCCTACTTCTCTGTCTCTCTCTCTACTTTCTATCTTCCGGTTAGAGCTGCTGTTCGACATTCTATACGAAAAATAGATTGTCGAACAGTACAAAGGGGCTTTCCCTAAGCCTCTAGTCTACCACATAAAAAAAAAGTATAGGTCTGATTACGGCTGTATACAGCCAGTGGAAGATGCGGGGTTTAAGGCCCCAATTGACTCCGATCGTTTTCCGGCATAAGAATAGAGCTGTTTTGGCCTTATTGGCTCTTTCTAAAAGATTTGGCCTCCACGTTAGTTTCCTATCGAGTACGAGACCTAGAAATATCGCATCCTCCTTTAGATGCAGTGTTTCATTCTTGGAATGCTTCATACAGACTTGATTGGGTTAACTTCTAGACCCTTGGTAATAGCCCAATGAGCAAGAGTGTCCAATGCTTGCTGCATTATATCTCTTTTTTTTAGATGTACTTGCCGGTCACCACCAGCACATTATCATCAGCATAGGTCACTGTGGTGCATCCAGATTCCCTTAGAGTTATCAGCACTTCGTTGACTGTTATATTCCAAAGGAGCGGCGATAAGACCCCACCTTGTGGTGTGCCTCTTCCAACCCGTCTGACTTCTTCCGAAAGCCCCAGGCTCGACTTTATGACCCTGGACCTCAGCAGCTGATCAAAAAAGGACCCGGAGCACCCATCAACATCCAGACGCTGGAGTGCCACCATGACCGCAGAAGATTCACCATTGTTGAAAGAACTTTCAATATCTAAGAAAGCAGCCAACGTGAATTCTTTGAATTCAAAGGATCTTTCGATGACCGCTACCAGGGAGTGGAGAGCAGGTCTACTGATTTACCTTTCGTGTAGACAGGAGGAGGAGAAAGCAGTTGCGAGGAGAAAAGAGTTTTCTATCAATGCTTTGCTTAATATGAATTTCCACAAGGCTTTCCAGTATCTTGAGGAGAAAGGATGTGAGACATATAGGTCTCAAGTCCTTAAGATTGTGGTAGGAGATTTTACCCAGGATTACTGGTCGAGTTTGATGTAATTTCGACAAGATTTCAGAATACGAGAGCGCACAAACACAATATACTCACGCCGCTTCGGGATAATATTACCCCGTTTACGACTAGGTTGAACCCAGGTTCAACCCGATCACAAACGGATGTCGAGTTGAAACTGGGTCCACTCAACCCAACTCAGCCCTCCTACCTGGATCGAGTTGATATTTCACTTCATATACGGGGGTTGCGTTGAAATTAAGTTGAAATGACATTTTTTTTGTTTGTTTACTATCCGTCCGCTTTCGCCGTTAGTTTTGGGTTCTGGTATGTACAGGAAAAATAAATTATTTCGTTCTGAATTTTTACGTATCTATAAATGAGGATTTCACACAAAAATTTGAGGTTATATTTTAATATCAATTCAACTCTATTTCAACCCAAAGTGAACTCAACTCAATATCATATACGGTGGTCGAAATTTCAATTCAATCTTTTCGACCTAGTCATAAACGGGGTATATATTATTTAAAAAAAACGAGAAAATAAATTGAAACAAATTGAAATTGGAAATAAACACCGGAAAGTTTAATATATATGGAGCTTCGCAAGACACGACTAATACTGAGTTTCCATGAGAGTTCAACCAGAGTTGAACTCCATGGAAACAGTCCCAGTCAAGAGTTTTCGTTAAAGATTTTCAACTCTGCTCAACTCAACGAAAATAGGTAGATTGAACAGAGTTCACGCACACAACTACAAACGGGATTGTCAAATGTTAAAAAAGTCAAAATGTCGCGCCTGTTTATAACATTTCTGTTATACAACGAAAACAATAAATTAATTTTATGGTCCATGATCACTATTTTATAATAACAAAAATATTACGTCAAATTTAAAAACAGCTGCTTGCTTAATACAAGTAAACATTCAGCTGTCTGTACACAGGCAGAAAAGTCAGCCATGGAAACGCATAGAGTTGAGTCGTTGAGTTGAAGTGTCATTTCAACTCAACCTCAATTCAACTCGACTCCCATGGAAACTCGGTATAAGTAAGCAACAAATGCCGTCGTCGATGACGGAATTCTTGGGTCACATAATTGGATTCGGAATGAGCCTGAAGTGCAAATCATGTCCACATGTTATTACCGGAGCTGGTTAAAGAAGTTGCCCCAAAATGACCTGCATGAATCATGAAAGCCTTGGGCCAGACGTCGGTATCGTCCATAGAATGACGTGACTTTTTTTTATAAGTATTTAATCTCTTGCTACCTCGTATCACACAACACTCCTGACGATAGATGTTAATAAGGTACACGGGATCCTTCCCCCGGGTTTACCCGAATTTAAAGTAATCCACGCGGAAACCTATGGGGGCTAATTCGGAAATCGTTCACGTTTTATAGCTTTAAATACTCTCGTTTGCAAGTTCAATGATACGAAGAATAATCCCAAAAAGGAGCCATCAAAATTCAAACCCAATTCACGTCGCCATTTTTTTTCCTGTGCCCAATAAAATAAAAATTGTTACATTTGCGGATTTACCTGGAAAGCGAATTTTTTCCGTCAGCCTACAACAAAATAAAAGTGAATACACAGCCACAAAAAAAATTAATTAAATTTCTCGGTGATTAAAATAATTTCCCTCGATTTCGGTAACCGAGTCTGGTCAGATCGAAAATAAACTAATTTGGAAGCCGTGAGGAGGATGTAAATTCGCTGAAATAAAGCCCAAAATGTCCATAAATAAGTCTCACGGTCTTTACAGGTTGAATGTCAAGGACGTCTAGAGTTCGCCTTTTTTCCCCAACATGACTTCTGGCTGGCGCTAGAACAGAAATTAATTAATTATTCTTGTCGCCAAAAAGAATATTTTTCTAGCAAAAATGGGGAAAGTTACATTCTTTTTATTCTTCTTCTTCTTTTGTCTACGTTTACACGAAAACGGACTGAACGAAAATCTTTTGAATATTTTGACGTTTATGTGTGTGATGGGTTTTTTCGGTTCGGTTCTACAAAACAGTGATTGACAATCGCGATTAATTTATTAAGGTAGCATTTATGAAAAATTCTGGAAATGGGTGTTTCTCACCAAAGTGGTAAAATCGCTGTCCTTGGCAAATATTACGTAAACTATGGTGAGAAATATTTATATTTCTGCAAATTTCAATTTATAACTATCTAAACTATAGTATACAATATAGAAAATATCTCACTTAAAAACCTATATGGTTTCAATAACGTATTTTTTAGGTCTAAAAACAGTCCCCTAGCCGGTCCCCAAACCAAAATATTTTCTATTGAGTTCATTAATTGAACTAATATTTTAAAAACAATTAACTTATATAACACAATCTAATCAATATGAAATGATATGCTATTAGACTCTAATATCAATTTATTTAAACTATTTTTTGATTAGTTTAATTTAACCTAAAGTTGGTCCCCGAATTTCACGAACAGTCCCCTGCCAAAGTTTCGAGTTACGCATCAGGCCATCTACAGTAAAGACAGACTTGTTAATGGGCGTAACGAAACGTGAACGACATGAAATTAGCTTTGTTACCCCCAAAAGTAGCTATACCTCATTTTGTTTAGTGTTACAAGAGTTAGAGGGGCACATGCGCGTATCGGTACGCAACATTCGACAGTCCTCTGCTAAGTGTTATTTTTCTTTTTTTAAAGTGTTCCAGTTTTCTCTATTGTGCATAGTTTTAAATAAGATGGCTTATATTGTTTCTATATAACAAAATAAAGTCATAATGAAGGAATTTTATGGTACCGTACCAATTACACAAATTAAACAGTCCCCTGCCAACAGTCCCCGTCAACAGTCCCCCGCTACATACAGAAACAGGAGACTGTTTCATTTATTAGGGCACTGTTATTGTACTTTTGCCTTTGTTTTAGGTCTATAACCATCTTTTAATCATGGCGCGAGAAAGAAGAAAGTGTCTAAGGAAGAAATAAAAGTTCACAAGTTTACTTGGAACTACATAGAGAACTTGGAACTACCAAAGAAGACTGTTTTATTTTTATATATATGCGTCATGAGGAATGTTTTTAAAGTATATATACTACTAATAAATGCTCATTTCACTTATATATACAGTCCTCTGACATATGCAACAGTCCTCTGACATATGAATTTTTAAAATTTACTCAATAAGTCCTAAAATAAAACAAATATATTTGGGTCCCTTACTGTTTATTATCCACCAGATAGATATCTATTTAATTGTATATTTTTTTTTCATATTCACGTAAAAAAGTTACTGGGACAGATTTCTTGCAAAAATTTACCAGTTTACAGAGAAACACCCAAATAAATATTTATTAATCATAAATTAACTGTGTAAAAAAATATTTTATATATGTTAAAGGTTATACGAAATTGTTTGAAAATGATACAGTATTAAGCTTGTAAACAAAGAAGACAATGGGATAATAGATTTTAAGTTATTATTTTGTTATTTAATGCGCAGTTTTGTTGGATCATTTCACGTGAGTTTATTTCAATCGATTCGAATTCGGTGGACAAAAATGTTTTAATTCTGACCAATTTTTAAGTGACATTTTGGATATTTGGAATTTTATCGCGGTATTCTACAAAGGTTGTGCGCTAATGGAAATGTTTAATCAGCATCAATTTTTGATCGTTCTTCCTGTGGAATATATAAAAGCTGTAAGGAGCGGATGCGTCTTAAGTGACTTGATTCAGCAAAAATTCACATTGTTTAATGGATTCTGTCTGTGTGCTCGTGGGAAAAAGTTCTTTTCATGCTGCTAAAGTGGTGATATAATCTTTAATAGTCCTGGTTTCATATAATGTAGTATAATATATAAATCATAGTGGTGATTTTATCGGCTCGGAATTTTTAAATAATTTAAATCGATCACTTTTAATCTAATTATATTTTTTGTGCAGAAGTGGAAGGTTAGGACAATGTCCTTTTGCATTACTATATGACATTTATAAGGAAAACTAAAAGTGAAATCTCCTTTTACTGCGATTATTTTTTCATAAAGTGATCTATCCAACAGGTGGCCGAAATCGAACCGTCACCTCCACCTGATGCCCACTGGATAAACAACCAACGACGGTAGTAGCGAGTATGGGACGTATAATCCTGCCTATCAGCGAAGGACTAGCAATGCTCCCTGGCAGTATCAATGGCTATGTACCCGTCAGCAGAGCCTTGGACCAGACGGATAACTCAACGACGAACTGGCAAACGGAAAAAGGACAACGATTTCGTAATAGTTACCTGGAACTCTTTACCAACCGGGTAAGTTAAGGGTACTATTGGACCAGCTTGAAGAATACAAGGGCAATATAACGACGATTCAAGAAGTTAGATGGCTGAGGAAAGGCTTAATGGAGAAAGGGAATTACACAATGTGCTGCAGAGATAAAGAAAACGCCCTAGGTGGTAGGACTACAAGCTCTTGCAATCTCGCTCTTATTTTGGCCTACTCAAATGAATATGTGACGGGTGAATTAAAAATCCCAACACTGCCGCAACACTGCAGAATTCAACAATTAGAAGTCTGTAACTGAATTCTGCAGTGTTGCGGCAGTGATGGGTTTTTTAGTTCAACCAAAATTGGTAGGGGAATATATCGACCTTTTGGGGATTTTGAGAGGCCTGTGTAGTGTGTAGCCCTGATATATGGAATGTCTTTTTTTTGAAACGAGGAAAATTAAAGGTGTTTCAAAACATCTAGAATCTTCAATTTGCTGCTGGGCAAAACCCTTTCAGACCATATATTGTAGTTGTGACACCATTTCTGCTTAGTTTAATCAGACGACCAGTCAGTGATGTTTTCAAAAATCGTCGTGCAAGATTGGCAAAGCAGGAAACATTTTTCTCATGACAGTTTACTTTGGCTGCAGCAGAGGTTGTCCGGTGTTGGCAAAAAAACAAGGAGTGGTCTCGTACCAGTGTCAACCAGTACGCCAGACTCTATATTCTGGCACATTTATTGCAACTGCCAAAAGGCTCCTTTGCTCCCCGATATGAACATCGTGCAAAGGGTTGTGTAATAACGTTCAGCCCTGACAGCAAGGTAGCATTGGGATAGACAATCAGCTCTACATCGTCGAAGAGGACGTGGTCAATTACAAATAAGAAAATGGAAAAGACGGGCCAGAGATCGACAACCATGGAGGCGAACGCTGGTGAAAACCAAGGCCAACGTGAAGCTCTGGCATAGAATGGAACAGGTCTTATGTAGACAGGCCCTTGTGCTTAGTTTTGGGCTCAGCACTCATCTTTCTTTCAGAGTCAATCCAAAAGCTATTCCAGCGGGCAAAATCGAAGCGTTACTAAGAGGAGCAAATTGGGAGCTCTGTTAATATTCTCCGATTGGAGCTTTAAGGAATTGTATGGGGCGAAGAAAACCGACAAACGTAGACCGGTTCTTGTGCGATGCGGTGGTCAAGCAGCATATTGGACGTGGTTGGTACTTAGTTGGGGGACCGCTCGGTAAAACAGCTGTCGACAAAAAGGCAATGGCAAATATTTTAGCGTGCTTGTGTTTTAGGTTCTAGATTACTTTTGCTTGACAATTAGAACGCGGGGATATTGCGGTTTTGGTTTTTTGGGTCTCAAGCTAGCTACGAGGCATCTAGACGATTAGTGCGCAGGAATGTGGGGTTTTCATTTTTTGAGTTTCACTCTATTCTCTGCCACCTCTCTTATCTGGGGCTCGGAGCAAATCGTCCCAGTTGCCCCCCTTGTGGCGGGCCTGGCCATATCACTCCGCTATCTCAAGCTAACCCCGACTGTAGAGGAAAAAAATTTCACAGGGAAAAAAAGAGTTTTGATCTATGAGAGAAGAGGGATGCTTGTTCCATACATAAAAAGGCGCAGGATGGAGCAATTATCATATTATAAAGTTGTTGATTGCTGCACATGAAATATCTTTCAAAACAGAATAGCTCCTTCCCTATTTTTGCCCCTGGGCCGGATTGAAAAAAAGAAATATATGTTTACGGGCCGTACCAAACAATAAAATTAAAACATATTAAACAAAACATTTCTTTCTTTCAGTAAATAAAATTTTATTATGAACAATTGTAAGTAAAACAATACAACAAATTAACGTAATAACTAATGCAACGTGTTGGGGCAGTTTGCATCGCCCATTATTATTTTAATATCTGGTTCTATAGTTGTAGCAGCGATTCTTAACACAGCTCCTAAATGTAACTCATTAAATCTTATTGTTTGATGACTTTTAGTTAGTTTCATTAAATAAAAGATAAAGACAAATATAAGTTGAGGTAAATACGTCTTGGTGCATTTTTTTAAAATTTCCATATTTTTCCATTATTCAATTGGTTATTAAAATTACACAAATTTTTCTTTTAAAATATTTAATGATAAAGTCTGTAAGGTTAGAAAATGATCAACATCGAACAATTTTTATGTTGCGGCCTTTACTCTTTAGGGGACTCTTCACCGATATTTGATTGAAAATCGATTTTTTGACGAAATTTTTTTTATTGCATATTCTGATAGAGTAGACTTTTCTGAATTATGTAGCGTTTTCACATTTAAAAAAAAATGTTTATAACATAGTTTTTTCGTGTTTTTTCAATAGCGCGCACGGGCGGGGATATTACTCCGAGCGTCGCGCGTCGATAGACGAGCTCGTTTCTTTCAACTATTTTCTTAACTTCTCCGAGCTCCTCGTTCCACAATTTTCAACCGATTTTAATTTTATAAAGTGGAAAATGTTCGAAAATTATAACTGAATAAATCTGTCAGACAGAATTTTGAAATTTTAAAAATTCATAAAGTTATAAACAAAAATGTAATAAAAAACCGAAAAAATCGAGATTTTCGGCTGTTTTTCGACATCGCCAGACATATTTTTGGATTGTTAATAAACAAAAAAAGATATCAAAATTCTGTCTGACAGTTTTGTTTATTATTAATTACTGAACATTTTGGCACTTACAAAAATAAAATCGATTCAAAACTCGCGTGCAAGGAGCTCGCGTAAAATACCCCTTTTCTCGGATGTTTATTAACAAAAATGTTGCTTAAAATTTTTTTTTCCAACAATTGATTGTGCTTTTGTTTTTTACTCGATAACAACTATTCGGACACAAAATTTCATCTAAATCGGTATAGCGGTTCAGATTTTAGCCATTTCAGTGAAGAGTCCCCTTAAGTTATAAGCAATTTTAATAGTAAAATTGGCTCTATTTCGTACTTTTTCAGTACCTTTCCACCTGAGTTTAGGACGAAAGGTACCAAGTAAGCTCAGGCCAAATTGTCCACACATTATTCATAAGGAATTATCCAGGCTTTCCAATTTTGTTGGAAAAAATATTGATTAACTAAGAGTATGTATTTTGTGGCGTTATCTAGATCTTCGATATTTCAACATTGAATAAGTTCGTTACAAATTACAATTCGTTGAAACTCTAATAGGTGGTACATAAATCATCACAATATTTAATGGACATACCCCGGCTTCCTATAGGCCCCCCAGATGGGGAGAAGCTAGCGGTATGAAGTGCCAAGTTATGTCTTGCACGTTGAAAGTGAACGCAGCGTGATGGTTGCCTTCTTTGATGAGGCTTTGATGGTTGCCTTCTTGATGTTGACGAGTTGATTGTGAGTGCGGACAAATAATATTTCGACAAAGTCCGCGACGAGCTAGGAATGGACTACTGCTACATGTAGACGCAAATCGAGTTGAATTAGGGTCGACTGAATTCGATTCAGCTCTGCTGCCTGGACTGTGTTGAAATTATGCATATATTATTTCGGGTCGTTTGTTAGCTTTGAGTTCGTCAATGGTCTTCGGCTTGCTGGCGTTAGCTTTACCTTTTAAATAACCCCACAGAAAAAATTTCGGTGTCGTTAACTCCGAAGAACAAGGCGGTAGCTTCAACTCACTATTTATCGACACAACGCGTCTCGCTGCAAGAGCTTCATCGTTGTAAAGAGAAGTTCATCAGACCTAAAATGGTTTCAGAGACGTGTACATTTGTTGAAATTGACTAAAAAATGACAGGGAATATGCGTTTTAGACTACTTTTCGTGATCAAGGCTATTTCTCCACACCATGTTTATACAACTTTCAGTCGATCGTTGATGTTGTTTTCAGTGCTAGAAGAAATATTTAAGTCTGTGGTATAATTCTTTACGTACCTCGCGTAAATAATAATATTAGCCGACAGAAATACATGCACGATTGCTAAAAGCCAACAAAGCCTATTACCATCGATCAAGGCTCTTTCAATCCAATCGTCTAACCATAAACTGCTACTCCAAGCACCTAACAAAATTAACGCTATATTAATGTTATTAATCATTCACCATTGAAGATTCAATGAATCTTCAAAAACATTTCTGCAAAATATTCTTCAGTTAAATTCGGATAATCAAAAACATTTTTTAATCTAAATTAATGAGAAATATGAGATTAGTCGCACAAAATAATTAATACTACTTCTTTTGTGTGTCATCTTCATCTATAATGTGTGAATTTAACTGCGCACCAAATAAGCTCAGGCTTCATGAGGTCACATCAAACTAAAATCGGATAAAAAAATCTAAATTATCACAATTGTCAGCTGTAGATCTTAATAATACAATAAATCACGGACTTGCAATGAATCTCATTATTTTAAATCAATAAAACTCATTTTTCTTAATAAGCATCAAAAATTTGACGCTTATTACAGTTTACAAGGCTGAGTTTATGAAATGCCAAGGATCTGTCAAATACGTGTTAGGATATTTCATTTTTAATTTAATTTACCTCTCTCTCTCTGTCTCTCTGTGTCAAATGCTTAATAATGGCTCTAAGAAACAGTAACAAAGGAACTTGTCCACTCATGCCGGTTGGGTATGCTCCTTGCAGACTTCAAATTAAAATGACAACAATTGAGATCACTGAACAATAATTCGCACAAAAGATATTCAGGTCAAAGTGAAGCTGATCGCTGAATACGAGATGCTGACAGATAATCAAATTCGCACTCGGGCTGATTAATTGGAGAAAAATTCGCCTTCGACGATGGATTTTTGCCATAAGAAAAAGCCCTGATATCGGTAGTTAATGAATGGAAAGCGAAATTCAGTGGTCTGTGAGCGTTGTTCTTCGGTGTGGAGCTCCAAAAGATATATACAATAATAAAAGCCGAAGATTTGACGTGTTCAAATGCATATTCCACATGTAAACGACCCAATTCCGCAGCGAGACATTCCCAAAAAATGAACCAGTCATCGATTGGTGTTGGAGCGAACGCCAAAATCCAAATGAAATGGAAAACAGACGACATTAGACCAATCCTCCTTCCTCCCCAAGGGCGTTTGGAAAGATCATGTGGATTGTGATATCTCGAAAGACGCTGGAGTGTGGATTGGATGCTGGGTGAGAGTGTGAGCGATTAGCGGCTGGATATACTGATTAACTCTCAAGAAATTTACCTGCTGGAGAACTGGGAACCCGATACTCACGCTGCCTTCTCACCTGAAAATTATATTGTCTCCGAACCGATCGCGTCTGCTTCTATTCAAGATGATCGGTGCTCGTTTGAGATTTGTTGAACCTATGACAGCAGCACTCTGGTGGTGAGACCTGTGCCGCGCTCACCTGAAGATCATTTTGTCGATGTTTAAATAGGAAACTTTTGCAAATTTCGTCTTCAGTTGCTTAAGATCGGCCGGCATGCAACGGTCGTTGGTTTAGATTACTTTTACCTTTAACACCTGGATATCACAACTGAGATATTTACCAAAGCGTCGTCGTCAAAAAACAACCCTTTGGACTGTAAAGTAATCCACAAAAAAAGTGTTAAAATAGTTTCTTTTTTTCAACAAAAAAAAAAACAATTGCAACATTTTTTATCAAGTGACCGTTAAAGCAGTGTTAGTAATAAATATATATAAAAAAAGTGCAGTGTTGCAATCCTTACCAGAAAAAAAAGGACTAAAAAGGACGATTTCAAGTTTATTTATTTCACCTTAACTCTGTTCCGCTGCGGGCTGTGATTAAAAACGAGTGCGAAAACTCCGAAAATGGGGACTCATGCGATTTTGTGCATGGTGAGTTTGATGCTAATTTTTCTGTTTTTTTTGGATTGACAATTCTTCATCTTCTTCTTCGTCTTCTTAATGAAATGAAAAGTGATGCTTTTCCAATGGGGTCAAAATTTGAATTTTACAAGATGGCAGTTTTTTTTGGTTTTTAATAACACAATTTTTTTCTTCGTTAACATTTATCGTTTCGTTGTTTTTGCCCGAGTGGTGGACATTGAGTTATTAGCTGCGAATATTTCGATGCTAATTTATTATAGTGGACATTATTTTTTGTTTTTTTTCTGATTTTATGAGTCATTAGCGGTTTCTCAAATTTCAAAAACGTGAAAGACGAAAAAAAATATTTTTGTATGTGCTACAAATTAGAATTTAATTTTTTTTTCTTTTCGGATTTGTTGAATTTTTAAATTAATGGTGCTGAAAGCTGTGTTTTAAGTCATTTGCCTTTTTCGGATAAAATTACAAAGCCGTAAAAAAATTATATTATCCAAAATTAAATTTAAATTTCGCGCATTTGTATTTTTTTTAAATCTTCAACTTTCTATGTATCTTTTTTCTTTTAATGACTAATACTTTTGAATGTAGAATCGGTGGAAAGTACTCTTTACTTGTTCAAAAGTACTCGATTCCTTGAGAATCGATGAAGTACTTATTGGACTTTTTGATTCGGGTAGAAAGAACAAAAAAAGGCAAATTTGCCATCCCTTGCTTTGGAATTACTGATAAATATCAACCAAGGATTGACTTATACTTGTGATTTGTTTTAGCGTATGCATTATTCGATTTCAGGGTGGGTCAGATTACAAATGCTTTTGTAGCTTACCTACATGGGATATAAATTCATATCGATAAAACCCCGTTTACATCCCAAACGCAAAGTGGAATAGCAATTGCTCTAGATTCCACCTTGAATAGGGACGGAAGCAGATAAACTTCTAGCGATCAAGGATATCCAATTTGTGTTTTCACTTTGCGTTTGTGATGTAAACTGTCCTAAATTCTCCTCAATTGAGGCAGAAAAATTACATAGGGTGCGCCAGCTAGATCTTTGGTATTTCAACATTGAATAACTCTGACATTTATCAGCCGATTTTGCCAAATGAGCATGTTTTATTTAGGTTATTCTCTACCATTTATTTCAAATCAGTTTTTGAGTACAATGTTATTCGATACGGAAAAACCAACTATTTTTCGGGCAGCTTGAAAAACATTGGGCAGAATTTCGGGCGTTATAACAGCTATTCTGGCTCGTATGTATGCTTTGAGTTCGTTAATGGTCTTGGGATTGCTGGCATAACCTTTACCAACGTAATTCGAGATCTTGTGCTGAAAAAACTTCATCCTAGGGGCTGAAGTGTGGATAGTCGTCTTGTTGAAAAAAGAAGTTCATTAGACCTTTTTCACGCTTTTTCGGACACAAAAAATGCGGCAACATCCAACGATAGCGTGCCATACGACTCATTTGGATTATGGGCAACACACTCTCTTTATTGGAGCGTCGCGGACGTTGGTGAGTGAATTCAGATCCGTACTCAAAGAAATCCTTTACTAAATTACGAATTGTGTCGTCTGAAGACGCCGAATGTCTCCCATATTTTTCTACGATAAGCACTCATAATTTTCACAACTGAACGATTGGTTTCAATGAAAAGCGCTACAATTCCAGTGCGTTGTTTCAGTATGTATTGACTCATAGTTAAAGTGGTACTGAATGACGTTTCAGAATTGTGTACATTTGTCGAAATTAGCTAAAAAATATCAGAGTAAGCCAATGTTGAAATACCGATGGTCTAGATGGCGCACTCCCATATATGTATAAAGCGTTTATATGAGAATATATACGACTGATATAAGATTGCAGTTAGCTTAAATTCTGACTTGATTGAAAATTGCACTGGGTACTCGTTTCTACCCTATAAGTAATCATATGAGGAAAAATATTCAGTTAGAAGTATCCAGTACTGATATGATTAGAATCGAAAGCCAAATACTCATATGAGTACGGAATCGAGTGCCGATTCAGTATCCCTAACTCCCTCCTATTTCAAGCTTCGAAACCTCTCCCAGATCTTATAAGAAAAGGTTACCATGTGCACGATGTTTGAACCTAACCAGAGCCGGATAGCTGGAAATAAATAAAATGGTCGGTTGTCTCTCTGGCTTGTTCTTCCATCAGTAGCTAAACTTGCTGCATGCTCCCAGGCGGTACGCTGTGATGATCGATTTGATTTTGGTGTCGTTTTGCGGGATCATTAAAAGGTCGTGCGATCTCCGTTGCTGTAATCGACTTATAAAGCCACTGTAGAAATGTAGCAGCTTTTGCAAAATTTTATCTCTTTTACCACAATGACTGCTCCACTGAAATATGTAACCGCATGCCTCCACGAGAATATTTCCTTCGCAACACAAGACTTGCTCACTCAGCTCACTCTCACAGTTTACAGCCCTTATATTAGCCCACACTCCGATTTAGAAATTCGTTTATAACAAGAACAACTCGCCTGTGGAACAACCTTCCCCAGACAGTATTGCCGAACTCATATAACACCCAAGAGTTCAAACGTAAGGCTCATCACCATATCCTCCAACGCCTCCTGGCTCCCCTTAACCTATCCTATTCTTCTGTCTATCCTTCGAGCTAAGCTTGCTACTAGACATTGCACGATGACGTAAGACATGACAAGCTGGTAGCACAAACACACCTGAGCTTAGACTATAAAGCTATGTATGCTGTTCCTAAGTACGGCGGTCAAGAAAATGTTCCCCATATAAAATGTATGTAAAAAACGCCTAAGTAATCGGTCAAGAAATGCTATAGGAATTTTTGCTCAAGAAATTTCTGTACCTAGTACGCTGTTCGCTCAAGAAAAATGCTAGTACTATTCTGACACATAGATGGATCCTTTTCCTAAGGCGGTTAAGAAAAAATTGGAAAGACCATTTTTTCTTGACCGAAATTGACATTACGAGATTGAACGGAAAGTAGATTTGGCGTTTTCACTAAACTAACGTGTTATTATTTGAAGTGATTATTTGAGTGTGGAATTTTTGAATTGTTTTAAATTAAAATCGTGACGAATTTGGTTTTATAAATAAAAATTTGAATTTAGTTTTTTCGTTTTTATTTTAAATTTATTCTAAGTTTACAGCTCTTCTTTGCCAAGGAACAGAACCAAGGGAAAACACGACGTAGTCTCTTAAAACACCTCTTACGTATTTTCCTATATTTGTATTTGATTTATTTTTTCCCTCCATTCTTCTTCAATAATATTTCCAGTTGTTGTATCAACCTATCGGCAAAATTAGCGCTGCAATAAGTATATTTACTCGATGGATCGTTTAATAAATAATTGTGCAGAAAACAACATGCTCAAAAAAAATTTCCGCAATGATGTCAAATGTCAATTTTGAACACGAAAAAAATCATCGCATTACTTGTCGAAATTTTCTGTACCGGGGTCAAGAAATAATAAGAGCATTTTTCTTGACCGCCGTACTTAGGAACAGCATACATAGCTTAACATTAAAATAGACTTGCTAGTTCTAATTCTTCTAGATGTTAAACTTCGCAGCCCCACATGTTTTGCCGAGCTTTGGATGCAAATGGGACCAAGTTTCAATTTTAATGTTTAGAAAAAGGGACCAGAACAGCGAGATCGGAGTACTGTTCTCATGATCCATGTTATGATCAAGTCAATGGCAATGATATCAAGGTCATTTGGATTTCCGATGACATTGAATCCGCATTCGTGTAGTTTGTTCCGAAGCTCGTCCACAACTAGTGACTAGAGCACCTGGAACAAAACTCTACCTTGAGGATAGCCCTAATGACCTTTACATTAATGGTAAAGTCAACTATGGTAGAAGAAATGTCACGCTGCACAGGGATGGCATTTATCTACTCTTGTGTGATCAGTGCTCTAGAAATAGCACAGTTTCCTTAGCGGGGAGGACCGATTTTGCTTTCTAGATAGTGTACAACAATCTCTGGGAAATGTTTAACTAAATGATAATTTTTTAGTTTCAATCACCTTAAGGAAATAACACTGCGGGATTTATAGGGGTTAAGGTCTTTGTTTCTCGTTTCTTCTGCACATTTTATCGCCATGTTTGCGAATTTTATTAATTTTTTTTTCAAACGCAAATATTTTGTTTAGTTTTATAATGGATTTTTCTGAAGGCATTTAAAGATGTTTTAAAATGCAGTTAATGTCACTGCTGAAATAATATATTGTGAGGGAAAAGACATGAATTGCAACCTTCGGCTGATTAAGAAGTGCTAATAGCAGCCGCGTGAGATCTTCATGGATTTTTGATAATATTAAATTTGCTCAAATGTGACACAAGCACTTGCGGTGGTTGGTTGGGGATTTCGGATCTTTGAAATATAGATTTATTATGCAAAATTCAGAAATTTTCTTTTTTTTCGTGGATTATATAAAAAAATTTGCACACCTGGATAGGGTATGAGTTATCGCAGTTTTGTTTTTTTTTAATGGTTTTTAGAGGAAGGATTAAAAAAATATAATTCAATTTGTTGTGGGTGGATTGCAAGAACATGTTTTTATTAATTTAACTGTGAATTAAAATGTATAGTAGAAGCAGTTGATAGTTTACTAGTAAAAATCTACTTGATATTCTATTATCGTAAGTGCGTTCAAGTTTTTTTTTTATTATTATTTTTGGGCTAACTTTGGTTGGACGCAGACAAGAATTTAAATGAGGATTTACGAGATACATGATCAATTATATTATTTATGTATTATTTTTTATTTTATAAGGTTTATTGGTGGTTAATGATTCTGCGCTTAAAATTAACATTGGGAATTGGGCTGATACACCAAAAACATAGCCTTGTCCTTCTTAGCACTTCTGGCACGGAATAGTTGATAGCTCTGTGTGGTCGAAACAATGTTAGTTTACCGCAATATTAGTCATTTATTCGCCAAACAAGTCATCCAGCCAGCGGCATGAGATCCAATACTTTGAAGGGGTCGTGTAGGTTTCATCAAGGAGATGCTTCCAAATGCACGGTGTCTGATCCTAGCTAGAGGTTCTGGCTTGTTATTCTCAAGAGTTGTAGCAGTGTATGTTGTATGAGATTCAACACCTGGGTTTGTATGTTCTTAAATTGGTCAATATCCTGTTATTATTACCACGGTTATAGCGATGATCTTGCCCGACATTATCAAGAGCCCACGTGAATTCTGCTTGCTGTATTTGGCGCAGCCTTTCTAGTCTTAGAGCCAGATCTTTCTAGTCTTGGAGCAAACTGTTCCACATGAAGCCTGCTATCGAAAGTAGGGTGATATGCATGTGTCTTCAACATATCGCATGTCGATTTTTTACCAGCCTGGCCGATTCACCTGACCTTCTTGTTGCCTTCAATGCTTCTGTGAGCCGATACTCACTGAGGAGTATTCCTGTAATTTTAGCCCAAGGAAGAGATCCTCTTGACAGGTCTCGACCAGCTTAGGCGTTAAATAGATCGCCCATAAAGCCTTGGTAGTTGCTTTCCTTGACTAACAAGAGGATCTTAGATCCTGGCTTTAGTTCGTCACTATTGGTAGGCACGGTTTGATGATTGGCAGCAGTTCTGCATGGAAAATACTGGCGGACCTAAAAAGGCGGTAGTATGGAATGGGGCTTGCTGACTATGTATAGATCAGATTTTCATTGGCAGGTGTACACTCAACACTCTGGTATAAGACATTCTTTGGATTTGGCCTAGTCTGGATTTCTTATATCCTTTTGTAAGAACTGGCAGAGCCGTATGTTCTTATTCGTCTTTAACGGATTTACAAACAGTATCCCGTCCTGGTCTCTCGCAATTGTTCTCTCTGCCGGCCTGGATTTTGAGCTGATGTCATCCCTAAGCTCTGAACGTCCTGATCTACGCCATCCTTCCATTGATCTTACCGCAGAGATTGGTTAGCACTTATCTTATCATGCCCAGCCTTGGTTGTGTAGGGGTGAATGCACCTGACTCCCAACTCAAAAGTCCGTGAGTCGGATCCACTCCGAGGCCTTTCTCCTGCCATCGCCTCTCAGTCCTGGTCGATCTTCATTTTGGTTACATCACATAAATAATATTTCCGATTCTCCAGGATAAACGTTTTTCGCACTGCCAATGCAAGGCCCCCTACTAGCCCACAAAATGCAGTTGTTACCACCATGGATGGTGCAGACTCCTCCGAAGCTTCAGTTGGTATTCTCAGGGTTTCTGCTTCCATGGTGATCGGATCGGAAATGGTCTCGACTGGACGACGAACTGCTGGTGGTCGCTGATGGGACATTGCAAGTTTTGCTTGGGAAGCTTTCGACAATAGACCACAAAAGTTTGGTGGGTGGTGCACTTTGTGGAACACTCTCCACTCCTTCCTCCTTAGGGTGCTGCTTTGGATCCCTTTCCTTTTCAACGCATACGTCGTACAATGTCAGTGGATTCTTCTGTTGCCGCCGGGAAGTATACGACCACAACATGGCAGCACGGCAACTTGCTCTCTTCCACAGCGACGAGTCCAGCTTATTCCAGGGCTTAACTGAGCTCATCAACCTGGGCTGTTCTGAGCCCTAAGCCAGCTCGGCTATCGCCTCCAGAAAGCTCCTTTGCACCGCAACTAATTGTTTCGTGGTCAGTAAAGTCCCCGTATAGTCAGTCGCAAGCACACCCATTCTGACACTTTCTACAATATGGCAGAAGATCCGCATTTGAGCCGTTTTCGGCTTCATTAAGGGTGCGTCCGACCTCTTTTCTGAAAACTTTTCAAACCGTATGATCGGAGCTTCACTGGATTATTGTGGCCTGGAGAAGATCCAGAAGATCTTACCCTCTTCTAATTAAGAAAATCGGTATCCCTAGCAGCCACAGGGGCCGCTTTTTTGGGTCGTCTCTACGTTTAGGCGCCTGAACTTCCACGTCTGGGCTTCTAAGGAATTTTTTTTCCAATGAAGGAGTGATCTCAGCGTTCTGCGTTGCGGTTTGCGAGCTCAGGCTGCCCTTCTTGAAGAGGGATCCCGAAAATTGCCTTTCGCTGCGGCCACATCCATCACCCTGTTGCATGGGTTCAGAAATGTCCAACTGACCTTGAAGGTCGCCCCGTTGGGGGCCATGGAAGCCCCAAAAATGTTTGGAGCGTTAAGTGCTCCATCCTTAAAAGTTTTTTCGAGGGTATCTATATTGATCGCACGAGTTGGACGGTCGGTTGTACTAATAAGTCATAGCAGCGGCGAGTAGATTGAACTTGGTATGCAACGACACGTCGGCTTTACAACTCTGCTATTGTCTGTTCAAGCCTCGGTAGCTTAGGGAGTAAGGTGTCTGGCTACCATCTCAGAGGTCCCGGGTTCGAATTTCGGCAATCCCACGCTCCTTCGCCTTTTCCACTTTCCGCCTACATAACTCTCCTTCTTTATTTTTCCCTCTTTACATTCCTGATTTCTGCTGTCATAGCCTTCGCTAGCCCTTTCCTTTTATTTATCTCTAGGAAAATGCTCGCGCTATAGGTTCTGAATGCGAAATATTTTCACTATTTAAAAACCTCTTGGAACAAAATAAAATTGTTGTCACATTTCTGCTACACACAAAACTATATTTAGTACATTCGACCATCGAAGTGAAGTTAGGTGCAGTTAGTAATGTGATTCCTTGTATTCTCTGCATGTTCCATCTTGCTGTCAAATATTGCACATACTTATGATTGAATTAAATAAATAACTGTTTACAATATCGAGTCGTCCCCCAAATCACCTTTGCTCAAAAGACAAACCACATTGTAAAAACTTAAAAATAGTTTATACAACTATATAAACTTTAATGTCAACCCCTTTCACCAACAAACCGAAACGAGTCAAAATGTTAATTCTTATCATTGAGCAATAATTATTTCTCATAATCATCCATAAAGCTTTACTAATAAATCACTCACTAGCGCATTAGATACCAGCCGCAGCATCCAAATTCTATTAAGAGAAACAAGTTTTTCAAAGCGTCTGTCCACCAGGTCTGACCAAGTCATTTCTGTTGATCATTATTATTCCCAAATAGCAGCCGGTATTACAAAATTTTGGCGTTTACTTTTAATTAAAAATTCGCCAGCGCCATTAATTAACAGCTTTAAATTACACTATAAGCATTAACGACAGTTCGCTCTCGACTAGGTGGCCTTTGGCGTGTAACTGGGCCTAACCGTTCTCACGGGGATTCGGGATAGTTTTACAAGCAATTTTACTATTATGTTTGGGAATTATTAACAATTTATTGTTTATCGCATCGCCATAAAATGCTTAAAATGTAAATAAACAGTGGAAAGGCATTTTAATGGAACGCGCTTTGAAATTTCCGTATGCTGTCAAAAAATTGCGACACACACACGCACGTACACACATAAAAAACTGTTTTCCAGCCGATGACAGCGCTTTGCTTCATTTGCATTGCAGATTGATGAGTGTCAACTGAAGTAACACTTCCGAAACATGAAAAAAGAAAATATAATTTTTATTTAAAAACCAGAAAAAGCGTAACAAAAATGTGGAATCCCCGAGGATGAAAAGGATTAAATCCTGGAAAAAGGCACGTACCCTCATTGAATACGGAAGGGGAATTCACAGGGAAAATTCATGAAATGTAATAAAAAAACGTTAGCGCTGGAATTTTGATGTTTTAAATGCGTGAATTTCAATAATCTCTCATAGAAAAAGAAATGAAAGAAAAAAATTACGGAATTTGAGAGTTTACAATTCGGATTCACTCTCAACCACAATCCAGACTCAAGCTGGTGCGGAAATCTTCGTTGTTGCTTTTCTCGTTTCTTATCACTGTCTACAGCCTTGGAAGAGCAACAACGATTGTAGAAAATTCCACTCGATATTAATTTGAGATGGGAGCGACGCGCGAGGGGGAAGATTTCCAGAAAATTTATGATAAAACTTTTAAAAGAGATAAATTAAACGCGACGGCATCGTTCTGGAAATCACTAGAACGTGGGAATTACAGTGCCAAGGTGAATCTCGTTGACTATGAAAGTGTTTATTAATTTGTGAATTTTGCTCGCAGCTTTAAAGTTGAACAATTTTTTTAAACAAAAGTTTAAATGGAAATTGATTTATTCATCAACATAATCATCACTGGCACTACAGCCCTCTGTCAGCCTTGGCCTCCTCTAGAATCTTCTTCCATCGTTATCGGTCTAGTGTCTTACTCTTTAAGTTGATAATTTAAGTTGTGCGTAAGTGCAGTTGTTTGTCGTATTCATCTGCGTCTAGGTCTTCCTTGGGTCCTTCTTTCCTCTGACGTTTGGAGGAACAGGGGTTTTGAGGTCGCTTTTTCATGCAAATTTATTATAGGCTCTATTCAGCGTAGTCGAGCTTAGGAATCACCTTTGTATTACCAGTTTGTCATGTCATTCAAGTCATGGTCAAAGATCTAGTAGTAGGATTAGTTGGAAGGATAGAAGAGAATGGCAGCATTAGAAGAGGAGGTCTGGGGACGCTTGAGGAGATGTCGATGAACCCTACGTTTTAACTTAAGCAAGTTCGGAAATACTAACTACGAATCCACATCAGCGTTACGTTCTTATTCCTGAGTGATTTTAGAGATATGGCCTGCGCCAAAACTATTGGGAAAGTCAAAATTGCTTTTTCATGCGCAGTGAGAGTTTCAAATCCCCATCACGAATGTGGATTCGCAGTGAAAGGGGCGCAACGTCACCCCGTTCGTTTAAAAACCAATGTTTATTTATCTTGTCAATTAGTTTCACTGCAATCCATGTCGTGGTCAGATGCAATGGGGGACTGTTGATGCCTGTAAATGAATTTCGCTTTTATATTTCATCCATACACGAAAAATAAATGTGTGGAATTGTCATTTCCGCGCCTGCGCATAAAATTCCCAATAGTTTTGACGTAGGGCATAGGAAACAATTCAGAATAGTATCTGATGGCACCCTGGTATATTTAGTTACCAACAGGCCAACTTGAACATCCGAGAAAATAACTATGTTAGAGCTCTATTAATACAAGTCGGGCCGAGTACCTCAGCTTGAAAACCAGTGTGGGTGGTATACCGTATACCAAGCGACCGTGCCGCAATGTCCGGTAATCAATCCAACAAGTGTTCTGGCATCATTTCTACTGCGTCCTAACAATTCGCTTGCTGTGTTAGGAGACGGCACAGGAAAAACCCGCTAGTCCAGGCGTGGACTTCCAGCGATCAGTATGTTCCGATCAAAGTCCGATCGCCCAGGACCCTTTGCAGCTAGCTGGTGGGAGACACAATAGCCGGCTATGGACCGATGAATACAATATCAGAGCCCTGTTTAGCCAGGGCATCCGCATTTGCTTTGCCTTTGAATCCCCGTTGACCCAGGACCCAAACAAGGGTATCTTGATTGAGAACGTCCTGCTCACCAAGAGCACGTTCCCAAACTAATTTCGACTTGGTCCTACGGGCTTTATCGCTCTATTGCTTGGCTATCAGAGAAGATAAAGTTCGACGCCGTTCTGTGCCACCAAGCTAAAGTTCCGTAAATTACCATGGATCTAATGATGGCGGTGTATATCCAGTACAGGGATTTCGGTTGTAGGCCTCATGTGGATCCACAAGCTCTGCGACACGCCCACAGGAATCTGCGCGTCCTACTCATCAAAGTGTCCATGTTTTGGTTTCAGTTGAGCTTGGCATCTAGTGTCACTCCTAAATATTTGCCTTGTTGTGAAAAGCCTATTGTTCTGCCAGCGAGTGTAGATTCCGAAAGTCCTGGTTGTATCCGTTTTCTGGTAGATGGAGCTATGATCGTTTTATCGGGATTGACATTTAGTCCTACAATGGCGCACCAGCTAGAGGCTAGATCTAGTGCCTGCTGCAGACGCTTTGACTGACAACTTCCGTGTCACTTGTTAGTACGGTGAAGACATCATCTACGTTATCTTGGGCGAAAAAGTTTCGGTCGTTGAGTAGCTCTACGAGTACCTCTGCAAATAGGCACCACAGAAGTGAAGACTGAACTCTTCCCTGTGAGCATCCTTTTGCTATAATGCTCCCCCGAGACCTCTCACTCAATGGCTTCTCGCATTAGTTTGGGAGTTCTCAGCCAGTCCAGTTCCAGTCGCAGAAAGTGCTTCTTAGACTTCGTCTGCTTAGAGTCCTAGCTAACTATAGTATCATGTCGAATTCTTCTTCAATATCGAGGAACGTCGCCAGCGTACCCTTTGTTCAGTGCTGCGTATTTCAGAGGGTGAAAGCATTCACGAGGTGAAAGCATTCTATTGCAGTCTATTAACTGAAAATCCATCCTATTGGAATATACTACTGTATAGAAGAGCATGATATACAAAATACAAATTTAGTAATAATTAGTAAAAATAAATATCTTAATAGCCCTTAAATTTACAGCATGCAATGAAATCTTACACCATTCATAATAAAACATGTATTTTTAGCCTTTTAATCACCCTAATGCGGTCCCATCATCAAACCAATCCTCATTATCTATTTAACCACCAATAACGCAAATTTGCACGAGCACACCGCAAAATATGAAACCATCTATTTAAAAAAATATACAAAACGCTTTTATCAAATAATAATTTGCAGAATGAAATAAATTAATTACAGAGCAACATGAAAAACAAAAAACGAACGCGAATCCATAAATTCAGCATCGAATGTGACTGAAATATGGATGAGCAGCGGCCATTCGTATTAGCATAAGCTGAAATTTGTTAGGCAGTAAATTTTTTTTAATTATCCTCTTTTATCCGAGTAATAATTAATTTGCAAACATCCATTAAGCTCGGATGCGCTTTGAAAACTAATAACGCTGAAAATGTCCTTAATTAGGGTTGCGATTTAATAATTGTAATTTCGATTTTCGAATTTCGGATATTTTGTAAATGTAATTAATCAAGACGCATTTCAGTTGATGAGGAATTATGACTCGGTCGTTATCAAAAAAGTCAATGAAAGCTGTACAGTTGTAAGGAAGTTATAGAGCAAATTTCATACGGTATTCTAAGGCCTGAATTCCTCTGTCGCTGACGTCGGTCGCGTACGTCGGTCGCGCGTACGAATATACGTTGTGTTCTATAAAGCACCACACTGTGACGCTGACATCAGCGACGCGCGAGTTGCATAGAACACAACGTATATTCGTACGCGCGACCGACGTACGCGACCGACGTCAGCGACAGAGGAATTCAGGCCTAAGGCCATTCATACACGAGGGATCATGGTTCTGGAACCAAAAGCTTTGCTGCAAGTTTCCTGAAAATACACGGAGCAATAGCAAAGAGGAAGCAGCTTTTGTGTTGCTACGCGATGATTGTTTGTATTAGTGAGATGTCAAATTTTTTGACTCTGGTCGGGTATTTGATTAAATTAGCTCATTATTTATGATTAATAATTAATTAATTAAATATAATAATGGATAAAAATAGTGCGTTGGTGTTTTCAGCTACAGCTGCAGCGGCAGCATGTTTTTTCATTGTTAATTGTTGTCTGTTGGAATGTTTATTATTTTCAACTCCATGGCAGCGTATTAATTTCTTATTTGTGTGAGTGCGTGCTTCCCGTGTTCGCCGGTCGAAAGCAGGAGCAGAAAAGTCTCCACCGAAGCACGAAACTCTCCACTTATTTCATCTCCGCACGCCTCCCTTGCCCAGAAAAAGCTTTTGCTCCGGAACCGTGCTCCCTCGTGTATGAATGGCCTAAGTATAGCATACAGACCTGCCCGTAGTGTGCGGTTCGACAATTTATGCAGGCTAGCAACAAAAACCCAAATTAGGGCGTATAAAAGAATGCAGACTAGAACCTACTGGACAGGAAGTAGAAGATGCTATAAAATAACATGTCGCCAGGTTTACCATAATTTACCGACACAAGGTAGTATAATGTATTTGGAGGCGTAAGAACTATTTGACGTATGGAGCATAGAAAAACATCTGTCCTCTACACAAAAAATAGGACCAACTTGACTATTAAAAATAATTGGGAAGGCGAAGCAACTCAATCTCTTTTTCTTCTACTTTAAAACAGCATATGATCTTGCGCTATTACCCAAAATCTACTGGGGAATTGAACTTTCGCGATCAATTAGTCCAACTCACTAAAAGCTTATCGAATCGAGTGATAAAAACAATAAGGATTCAGAACAGGGTATCGGTGTCCTTTGAAACGATCAGAGATTTCAACCAAGAAGTTTCTCTATCGTATTTTCTACTTAACATTGTATTAGAAAAAGCGGTCCGAGAGCACTAATAAGACATTTCGCCGGCTTAACTGGGTACGAAAGTTCCGCTTAGGTCGGGCTTTCAACTAGCGGACTGTGCACTTACTTGTTTACCTAGTAGTTTGGAACTGCTTGCGTCACAGCCTTTGTCGGCTGATTAGTGGAACTCACTTGTTTCAGGAGGCATAACACTCTGCCGAGACTCTCGCTAACCCCGACGGCTGTGGCTCAAGTGACCTCATATAACATCCAAGAGTTCAACCGCGAGGCTCACTGCCTCTTCCTTATGTATCCTTCAGACTACCCTCAACCTATCTTATCCTTTTTCTATCCTCGGGCTAAGCTTACTACTAGACATTGTACCTTTACGACAGGAGGGGCTGGTAACATAATGGGTGACACCTAAGCTTAGACTCTTGCGCATAAAAAAGTTTTCAGCAGCATTTAGGGTTCTTCGGCAGACTGGCTCGAGGGTTTTTTGCGCAGCCCTCAAGAAGCCAGCCACATAAGCTATAACTCTATTACTGAGGCCTACCTCGGCCTTGTCTGCGCTTAATCTGCACAACACAGGGATCGTGACAGCAGAAGGAACGGTGATATCTGCAAGAAGAAGGAGAGAAGTTAGAAAACTATTCAACGGGGCAAAGTTCTCGGGTACCTGGGACCCCTACAAGAAAATGCTTGCCGGTTACAATGAAGATATAAGAAGATCCAAACCAAGATCATGGGAAGCATTCTGCGAAAAAATGGATAACAAGTTTCCAGCCTCTATGATGTTTCACTAAGTTTTGTCTAAGAATCACTCAAATGGCATTGCCTCCTTTAAAACTTCTGAGGTATAATTTACGGAGAATACGAGGCTGGCCATGGAGTATCATTTCCCGGGCTCTCTAGTAACCGACCTTGAAATGGCTTTAGAATCTCAAACTGGATCGAACGTAGTTTCTGCCCACCGATCTCGCAACAGGATACAAAGGCCTGGTAAAGAGGATTTTCCGAATATTGAGACTGCCCGGCTCATCTTCAGAAAGGCTTGGAAGAGATTCTTCTTATCCTGCTGCCAATTTCCGGGGCAGGTTTGCGCTACCCCATATTCCGAGATGCTGGGGAGATGCCAGGTCGGTCTTTATTCCCATAGCAGGGAGAATATCTTACAAGGAAGTAAAATCCTATTAACTTATCAGCCTGCTTTCCTTTCTTCTGAAAGCAATGGTGAAGGTTTTAGACAAGCATATTAGGGAGGATCTTACCTTGGGCTTCAAGCCGAAGTTAATGTTTTGGTTATACAATTGTCACGTATGCATCAACTGCGTGGTGTGTCAGGGCAACGAAAAGGGTGCCGATTCAAAAAGGCGGGCCTATCTCGGTATTGCGAGAGCTAAAAGCACCTGTATCACTGCGGCTATGGAAGCCCTGCTGAACCTCTATCCGCTTCACCTATATGGGGAATTGGAGGTTTTGACGGGGGCCCTGCTTCTACGAAACTGTCCTACTTTAAAATGCTTTTTTTCATTAAATACAAATGCTTAAGTCCACGGTCCTTCGCCTTTTCAACTTTCCTTCTTTCTTCTTCCCTCTTTACATTCCTGATTTCTCATGTCAAAGCATTTCCTAGCCCTTCCCCGCTCCACCAAAACTCATGTCACCGGTTGGTTGATCAGATTCAAATAGTTTCAGGAGGCATAACACTCCAGCGAGTTGTTTCCGTCGTTGTTGACGTCCGAGTCACGATAGTTATGGTTAGGGGTAGGTGGAATAAAAAAATATCGCGACTGGGTTGTGGCAGTTCCTTCCTTCACTTCTCTCTCTCACTTTTCAATATCTTCCGACTAGAGCTTGCTGCTCAATATTGCACTCTATACAAAAGAGCTTTCCTGAGCCTCGTCTTTCACATAAAAAACAGGGGGTCGTAATTCAGTAAACTGCTCCACTATGTTTCTCACGGTCTTAATATAGTCTCTGCAGGTGTGACCCTTTCTGAATCTACTGTCTTCTAAGCGTATGGTCTACTGCCTCTCTTATCCTTGATAATAATATGTGGCACAGGATATTACCCACATTAGATAATCGACAGATGCCTCTCAAATTGCCACATATTGTTAGGTCCCCCTTGGTTTTTCGACTATGATACCTTCCGTCCAATCCTCCAGAAAGGTAAAGGTGTTACATGCTTTTTCCGGGTGCCAATAGCATACTCTGTAGAATGGTTTTCCTTCGATTGCGTAGGTCAAGCAGCGTTGGACGTGGTTAGAGCTTAGGTGGGGGACTGCTTGGTAAAACAATACTCGCGTTTGGAATAATCTATGCCGATGCGGGCGCATTTAAGAATTTTCATGTCTGAATTTTTGGATTTCCATGTCTGTGGCGGAATAGTGTGTAGATTTGTGGCATGCCTATTTGTTCGCTATGCGTGCTAGCTGCAGGCACGGGCGTACTAATAGTAAAATTAGCCAATAAAATATTTTTAATTGGAACTCCGCTCTTCAATATTATTTTCGTCGGACACTCTTTGCTGGTTTAAGGTTTGTTGTAGTTTCCCAGCAAATTCTTGCGTTTTAATGCTGAAAGCTCTACACTAAAGGGTGAATTCAAAAACTCAAACCCAACTAGTTTCTTGTTCTACCATCGGGCGATACCCAGGTCTCCTTGTGTATCTTCTTCTGGCAATAGTAGGTTCCACGTTCCATGAGTTGGTGGGAGTTATAGAATTCAACGAACAGCTCACCGTCGATGAGCTTTCAGTTTTGTGTCTACCAGAACGTAAGGTCTCGCCGTTCGGGAAGATATGTTCCCCCGCATCGGGCTATCTGGTCTCGCTTCTCGCTGAGGACTTCATCCAGCCGCCCATCAGCAAGCAGCATTCTCACATTCCATGATCCGATTCGTGTCCTGGTTCGGAAAGCAAAGGTCGTCGTCGTGTTGTACATCCGGTTCCGAGGCATTGTTTGCCGATTCGTAACGATGGAATTTTTATGGGAGCGGGTTACTAACCCTCAGCCCAACCGACTTAAAACTCTGTTTTGTGGGGCAGAGAACTCGCCATCCTACCGATAGCTTCTTCCGAAGACGTACTCCCGGGGGGCACCGTGCGGCGGTGGGATTAGAACTTGCTCACAGAACTGCTAGGTGTTAGTCTGCACCGGTTAGCCTGCAGCGGTACTACCACCTTCCGAGGTTTTTGTTAGCCGTTCGCTCCCTAAGGGAGGAGGGAACATGTTATAAATTACTCGAAAATTGCAGCAAACCAATATGCACACATATTCGCTTATCGCTCATTGCTGCTTAAAGTGTAGTATTTCGATCCTTCAAGTGTTGATTTCCAGCAAGGATTTGATCCTCAACAAGACTTCCTTCCACAATTTGTAGCTGAATCGTCTAACACTTCGTTCTCATTTGAACTCACTGGTAGTTGTCGAAGTCTTTTCTAGCATCCCACAAACTTTTGAAATTCACATTTAAATTCTTTGAATCATGCACGGCATACTGTTTCGAAGTCCTTCTTCTTCTTAAATGACGCTACAGTTTTGGTAGGCTCTTGTCAAATTGAGTTTTCTCAGTAAAAGTAATCTAAAAGAATTATTACATTATTTGTATTATAACGTATCTTGTTTTGTTTGAAGCATTCGTGTTAAACAAGAGATCTTAACACTACCAAAACACAAAATCCTTATACTAAAACTTATACATATGATCATCAAAGTTGCGTGCGTTTCTTATGTCATCAATTCACCATTTCTGTTACTAATCACAATAAGCACGTACATAAAAAACAAAACAAACAAAAGTTTTCACAAGAATCAAAAATAACTCAATCATAAATTCCCACTAATAAAAGAAACAATAAAATGAAAATAAAAATAACAATTTCTAAAACATAATTTCCACGGCGAGATCTCTGAATGGCACTATTCAGAAATATAAATCGCGTTTATATTTTTTTTTGTAAGGCTCCTCGATTGACCTTAATAATTCTTTGCCGAAATAAAACCGAGCTTTGAGAGAAACGATCAAAAGGAAATCCGGAAGAACCAGAATCCGAAATTTCGAACTGGTTATTTTGCAATTCATTCAAAAAAACATAAGAAAATGACAGCAACAACAACGATATGGATGAAACTACATGGAAACGTTTACACCGATGGTGGGACATGTCATTTTGAATCTGTCGATGGTGTGTCTGTTTCCGCGTAAGAAATTTACCAAAAAACAAAAAAATTAAATATATATTCATAAAATGCAAATGTTAATTTTTTAAATTTTTGTGAAAGAAATAGAATTTTTTTGCATAAAGAAAATTTTTTTAAAATTAGCACAGATCACAAAATTAATTGTGATGGCTCAGAATGCAGTCTTACAGTCTTTTTTTATGGTTAACTCGTATTTAGAAGAAAAAAATAAAGCAATATTTTCGAAAGGTCCGCTTGGTGAATAATACACAGCTGGAGTGTTATGTCATAGAACAGAAACTAGTTTTTCTATTTTTTTTAAAGAAAAAGTCAAAATTTAAATTTCTATGCAGTTTAGGTAGCAGTAATGTGATATTTTAACTGGAGTTTGCAGTTTTATGTGCTATTATTGGAAAAAAATTGCTTAAATTGATTCTTCGAAAACATATAAAACTGAAGAACGAGAAAAATATATAATCTAATTGGTTGATCTACATTTAAATAGGCCGGGAACTATGAATGATTGTTGATTTATGAAAATGGCAAAATTTTAAATTTATTTGTGATGAAAACATAAAATTAGAATAAGACTGGATCTATGTCGGATGTTGTTGGTCATTTACTTCAACATAGAATTGCTAATGTCTGATTTTCTTCACCTTGAAACAATTTAAACTAGCCTAACGAATCCAAACCTGTTATTGTTGCGAAAGTACATCTCATTTATGTTTGGATGTTTGCTTCAACTCCGTGTTGCAAAGTTGTTTGGAAATTCTATGTGCCATGATGTGAACGACACGACGGTCTGGTAGTACAAAGGGTGACACCTGAATTTAGACTTCAACATACATGAAAATGCATAATGGCAGAACATATATGTATGTAGATTATGTCTTTCAGCAATTCAAATCAATGCTAGATTACATTGGTGCTCCCAAAATATTTTTTCAATTCTTCATTGACAAGTTAGTCTTTGAGAATGACGTTCCAAAAAGAGTTTAATAATGTCAACAGCCAATTACAATTCAAAATGTCGCCGATGATGTTGTACAGCAGCCTCCATGCTCATTCAGAATCGCCTACAACACGTACTTTGTTTTGCAACCTTGCCCATCCCAGCGAATTCTGCATCAATAGGATCTATTAACGGCAAAACGTTAGGATTTTGACATTTGCTGGTGGTTGTTCAAGTAAGTTTCAAAAGACAGAGCAACTTTTGGGCCGAATGGCTTTCGTATTCCGGTGCATCGTCCTTTTGAAAAACATGATATTCTGGACACTATAGTTACTATCCTTGGCCACATCACACTCCAGATCGCATTGTGCCCTCGCACCTTTTGAAATCTTTCGAAATCGGCGCTTTATCACTTTTAACGACTACTGTGATCCTTATGCCTTATTAGGATTAGTCCATTGTCAATTGTGCAAATCATGACACACGAGAAGATGTTTATCAAATCTTTTTTCCCACCATTTTTCTAGTATTTGTCTCATTATGAAAATCCGGTCTGTTGCTGTTAGCAGTCTACGTAAAGAAGTACTGAACTAACCACCCTCCCCAATAGGAGGCGCGACTTGGTCTAGGGTCCCCAACATTGGGCAGCATTCTTGCGAGTGCTGCACAAATTGCACAAGTGTGCTTTGAAATTTAGTCTGGGGTCGATCATTACTCCCAGGTACCTTAGAGCGAGCTGTGGGTGGAAGATCTGTTCCCGTACCTTGATCCTTACGGACACTAGCTTACTTCGTTGGCTGATCAGGACCGCTGCCGTTTTGTGCTCAGCAAGCTTCAGTCCAGAGCTTTCTCACCAAGATTTTAGTTCCCAGATCGCTTCGTTGGCATGCAATTGGACGTCATATGGGCATTGTCCTACGACCACTACCCCGTTGTCATCCTCGAACCCGATCGCCACTGCTTCCTTTTAAAGAAGTCCCAACCCAGGACAGAACACCGTATATTAGCCCGAATACTTTCGGACCATCTTCAAAATCACAAAGGAGCGACCTACTCCAAAGGCAGTCGACTACTATTCGCACTAAGCACTTTTATGAACACTTCAACTATTTGAAAGCATTTTTTTCAACTCGCAGCAGTTTTTGCTATACCCACCACTAAGGGCCGGTTTACACGACCGTACACCGAAAAAACCCACAACGAACGAACGAGCTGGGTTTATAGGGAAGAGGGTGAGAGAGAACGATGGGGAGGGAGAACAATTTTGATGGACATTTTCATTGGACAGTAGAACGAATATTTTGACTGTTCCTGCTTTGTTGTTGTTGTTTAGACAACAAAAGAAAATTTCAAAAAGCAACAACAAAAAGACAATTGCTTTTACTAGTTCGCTCGTTGGAGTTTCGCCCGTGAAAACGCTCTTGCGACTTTTCATCGGACGTCAAAAAAGAATTAACGATAACAGCTAAGTTTTGTTTGTTTAATGTGCGGATGTGTAAATCCAGTCCATGTTGACTGCATCAGTCGTCGACCTTGCCTTTCTGAAGCTGAATTGCTTGTCCGAAAGGTCTAATTTCCTTTGGACGCTAGGGAGGAACCTGTTATAGATCACCCGCTAGAAAAGTTTCATTATGTAACTAAGGAAAGATATTGGTCTGTACTGTAGGACGATGGGGCCCCACTTTATCGCTGATATGGCCATTTTATAGGCTCCTGCCCTGGGGTCCGGGTCTTCTAGCGATGGCCTTGTTTAGCCTTTTTCTCGCTTCCTTATATTTTTTAAGGAGTTCGACTAAATTAGGATAGTTCCAATTTCTCTGAGTTCTCCTTTTCGCTTCCAGGCAGGCTCTTCGGCATTTGTATATCTCGGTGTTCCACCAGAAGTTTGGTGAGTGTCGACGTTGCCGGCGGGTAGCGGCATGGACGCGTCACATGCCTGCTTTACAGATTCTTCAATCTGCTCTTCCTGCCACCTCCTGTCGACCACGCATCATGCAGGAATACTTCCTCGAACACCTCTGCGTTGAGTTTCTTAACAGCCCATCCTCATGCCGTTCTGCACGTAGGGTTCTTGCTTGCTATACCTTATCCCACTTCGATGATGATGGTTGTGCGTCTAATTATACCTCTAGATACTGGGTTTACATATTTTACTGGAGATTGGTATATATACCGTTGCTGCTGAGTTTCCACCTTTTTCCGGATTTTTTTTTTTTTTTTTTTTTTTTATGTGATAGGCTAGAGACTTAGGGAAAGCCCCCTTTGTACTGATCGACAATCTATTTTTTCCTATAGAATGTCGAACAGCAGCTCTAGCCGGAAGATGAGAAGTAGAGAGAGAAGTACATAGGAAGGAGCTGCCATAACCTAGCCGCGATATATTTTTATTCCACCTACTTCCAACCATTTCGCGACTCTGGCATCAGGGCATTTGAGAAACAACTCGCTGGAGTGTTATGCCTCCTGAAACGAGTTGAATCTCTTCAACCAACCGATGACATGCGCTTGGTGGAGTAGCGAAGGACTAGCAAAGGCTATGACAGGAGGAATCAGGAATGTAAAGAGGGGAGAAGAAAGAAGGAAAGTTATGTGGGTGGAGATGTGGAAAAGGCTAAGGACCGTGGGGCTGGCCGGGATTCGAACCCGGGACCTCTGGGATAGTAGTCAGGCGCCTTACCCCTAGGCTACCGAGGCCCCCATTTGGGGGATTTGGGACCGGCAGGATATCCTGGCTGCGTTAACTTTATAAACATTCAGCAACTTTTGAATTCTGAAAATATTTTAAAAAATAAATGTAATATTACAAAATTTATATTTAGATATACAATGTTATGAATTTATTTCGCTAATACAAGGCAACACTATCTAAAGTTGATCAAAGAACAATTTAAATTGAAAACACGTGCGTACGACAAAATATTCAGATCACAAAATTCAAGTAGCAATTTTTTAGCATGAATCATGAAACCATAAACAATTTTTTTTAATTTGAAACTCTATTTAACTATCCCATAACACAAAATTCAAAATTAGTTTATATCCAGAGCTGCCCGTACAAAAACCGATATCCAGTATTAAATAACACCAGCCCCACAATAATCCCAATTTGCTTAATCTAAGATTTATGAACTGAAAATTGACAGCCGCACGATCTTTAATGGAAAACGCTAGTTGCGCGACCCTCCCATTTTCTATCTTTCGATATGCACGCGTGTCTTCATCTCTGGATTTGAAAATAAGAAGAAGAAGAAGCAGAAAGATACCTGGATATAACTTGCATCATTTTTTAGATAAATTTAAATATTACAAAAAAAAAAATAAGAAAAGAAACACAAAACCCGAAACAATAACAACACCGTGGCACCTACGCGCTGCAGCCGTAAACATGAGATTTTTAAAGACTTGCTGCTGCTGAAAATATTACCGAAAACGCAATCAATTCTCATTTTTACACCAGAGTTCGGAGCAGATTCGGAATTTATTTTGCATTGATTTTTAGTGTTGACAGTTGGATGGCGTTTTTTTGTTTCGTTGTGTTTGAAATATCTGAAATGCAAATTCCACCTCGACGCGGTTTCATGGCCACTTGAGTGAGGCATGAAGAAGGTGCTTTTTTGCGCGATGTCACTCAATTAGTTTTTGGGGAATTTCGGTTTTATCAAATTGAATTCCTTGCCATGCGGATTTTTGATTAGAATAAAATCTTTTGTTGTAGGCAAACATTTAATTAATTAATTAATTATTCATCAAGCCAATGTCAGTTAGGAAATTTCTTAGTTATGTAATATTTTTGGGTTTTGTTTTCATTTTGTTTATTTTGTGGATGTTGTTGGTGAAACTCGGGTTAAAGATGCTAACACACAACAGCATCAACATCCACAAACAAAACAACGCAATTCGTTTGTGTGATAGAAATCTAGGAAAGCCTAAATCGTTAAATATTTTGACAAGAATGAACGAAGCGACCAATAAAAATCTTAATAATTAGTAAATCTATAAATTTGTGGCTAATTAAAAACTTATTAAGTATCTCATAAAAAACTGCTCGGAATACCAGTTCCAGAGCTTCACGGTGTTTATCGCTCCTAAAAGCGTGTGAACATCATTTTATACCAATTAGCAGAGGTGTGAGATATTTCTGAAATCCCATGGAGCAACTTCTGGAAATTCTGTTGTCAAATGAGTTTAGATGGCGAGAAAAAAAAAACAATTTTGAAATGATTAGAAGATGCTGCTTACCTTAGAATAAATCACAGAGGTGTGCATTCACGGTAAATGATCGAAACGACTGAAAAATATCACGTTGAGAGGTATGACGAAATAGTTGACACCAACATGAGAAGCGGCATCGCCGGCATTTGCGGAATTTTTACTCGCAGCAAAAAACGAATTCTTGGTAAATTACTGAAAAACTACAAATTGCCGGCCATTCTCGATTTACTTAACGACCGACAGCCAAGAAATAATTACGTACTTTGTCAGTTTTATTAATTAGCAGCAACATCGCAGGTATTTCGCAGGTGAAATGGAAATTCTCTCTCTAGGAGATAGGAAACATTGCTTGATAGCCGCACAAGCACATCGAATATTGCCGCTGTAGTAGGTAGCAGCCTATCAGCCTATCGATAGATATCACCAAGGCCCAATGTAGGAGGGTTAATGCAATAAGGCAGGTGAAAGGTGAGGCACTTTTATTGTCGTTGTTGTTGTTATTATTGTTAAATTTCCGGGTTTGACTATCTGTCTACCTTTTGTTAGGTAATTGCCGCTTCAAAAATCTATTCTGGGCGGTCTTTCAATGATTGTTCAAACAAAACTTGAATGGCACTTGTGAAATTAAAATTTTTTTTTATTTTACGTTTTGATTAAATTCAATTCTATTTATCTTCAGTTTTAAATATTTCAAGTCGCTAAAAATCTTGCTTAGTCATAAAAATGTTTTGACAATTTATATTCAAGAAATTCTTTAAGTAGCGACCTCTTTTAGAATGATGAGAGGTTTTTCAATCGCGTCACTTCTGCAGTTAGTTGAAGATTCAACAATAATTATAAACTTGATCCAGAATGTCAAGGTAAAATTAGGATCATTTACTTTAATAAATATGCCGTAGTTTAATCCGGTATGAATGGTATGAGTTGATATTATTGTTTGCAAGTTGGAGCATTCGGGATTTTTGTTTTTGTTGTTTGTTTTTGTAAATTGAAAATTAAAGAGATTGGAGCTAGTTTCAGATTCAAATTGTGCTTGTTAAATAAAAAACAGGTAAATAATCATTTTTTAAATCTTTCTTTGTATTATGAAAATCCTTGTTGAACAAGGACAAAAACAAAAGTGTTGTTAATAAAGACGTTTTTTAGCATTTTTTCAGATTTATTACGTTGAAACATTATTTTCACGAAAAATCTAACTGGGAATGCAGGAAATGTAGCTTTAAATGGACATGTGTCGCAAATCATTTTATATGTTTCGAAATCTGCATCTGTAGTATGGTATATAAAATTTGGTAGTAGCTTCAGCGCCAATTTCCAGTTGCGGAAAATGGAGAAGTTATATTTCCAGTTGTTTGACAAATCTTGTTGTTTTGAAGTATCAAACCCGATTAAGGGCCCCTACACTAGTTGAGACTGCACCAGCTCAACCTGGAGCAGAAAAAAATCAACAATTTCCGTTCTTTTTCTTCTTTTTCTTTTGACAGTTGTCAAATCGAAAACAGGAAAATTCGGAAAATTAATTTATAAATGATTTATTCGGAAAATATTAAAAAATAAACATTAATTTTTATGAAAATAACATTATTTCTTCTTCTAAAATTGACATTCGTATCTAACCTCTAATGGAATTTAGAGAAAGCTGCGCAGAAGTGTTTTTTGAGATTATTGCTATTTTCTGATTTTTTCTGCTCTGACCTCTGAGTGCTGCCCCAATCCATCTGCTCTGCTCTGAACTTTTTAAGTACTCATCCAAAACACTTACTACAAGGTTTTATGGGATCAAACAAGGCACTCAAACAAAGATTGACAATTACTGTGTTTCTTTACAGAGTTTACCCTGGGTTTAGCCGGGTTTTGAATATGTGTGTATTTGAGTATATCCTTTCCTGCACAAATACCAACGACGACGCAATGTGAAATTATCTGTCACTAGAATCCAGAGCCGTCATGGAGACCGCATCGAGTTAACTTGAGAGGAGAAGCTTTCTGTTTACTAAACGAAAACTCTACCTCGGCTGTTGAAAATTTGCTTAGTGGGGACAAAAATATAAAAGTAAGAAAACGCTTTCTGGGATGTTTCGTGACATATGCATAAAAAAAGACATATGCTCTACGTATTTATATGAACAACTTAATTTACATTTGGAATAGAAAAATGATACATATTTCGAGGTGAGATGTAATCAGTGATTTTCTCTTGACGAAGGGATTGTTGGCACGCTTGATTAATTATGTTATTGAGATTCACGATCGCAGGGAAACATACATCATTTCTGATCATAAAATGACGCAAACAAACTATTGATGTAAGCTTTCGCCTCCTTAAAAGAAACAATCGGTAATTCATCTAACCACTCTCCTACCTCCACGGAAATCTTAAACCTTCAATACCAGATTAGTCCTCTAGTCTCACTCCCACTCCTTGCACCCGGTCTATTGGCACACTCAACAAGATAGCAATTCGTTTCTAAATAGAACTACACGACTGTGGAACAATCTTTCGCAGTCGGTATTTCCGAGCTCCTGCAAAATTCAAGAGTTCAAGTTCAGGGTTCATCGCCACTTTTGTCAACACCCCTTTGAACCCTCATAACTTTTAAGCCGTATGATACACGGCTCAACGTATTTATGAGCACAAATGTCAGTATGTTGAGGGGAGGTGATACACGACTCACTTTGCACTCAACATTTTATATAATACAATGTGATTTTATACATATGTGTGAGTCGCACCAGACTGTTGTTTCATATAGTTGACAGTTGAGGCTGTTAAACTATTATTCACTCAAAATAATATATTGTTTTAAAAATCATGATTTTGTTTTGTTTTTTTTTTCGAGTGTGTATTGATCCATATCTGAAAACCTCCTATTTTTGGCTTGTCAAAAGTCATCGTAAGGTGTGTTTTTTTTCAATCTGTTCTGGACTGTTGTGGAACATTAAAAAGGGGGCAAGGAAATTTTGTATTTCTAGTGTCATTTTATTACCTTGGCATAAAGTAGAAACATTAAAAAAATAATTTCGTCTAATTTTGCAAATATTTCCATAAGTTACGGCTTCAAGATTCACAGAACAATTTATTTATTTTATTTGTCAACTGTCAAATTGAAAAAAATACATGTTGAGAAACGGGAAATTTTAAATTTCCCTTTTTGCAGGATACTGTTCTCGGTAATTATGGAGGACAAAAGCTTATATGTTCCAAAACAGAACAGATTAAAAAACAATGCACTCTGACAGTTGTTTGTTGACAGTTCAAAAATAGCGTGACATTTTAAATGGCACCTCTTATTGAAATACCATTTATTAATAAAAAAATCGCAAGGTTAACCTACCTAAATGTGCAAATTTGTTCTGCTTTAGTATTTCAAAATTGAAAAAAGGTCGTTTTAGCCTCAGTAAACTAAACTTCAGAGGAGTGCTTCCTTTTACTAATAGCATTTAACAACAACCTTTACCTTTTTTCAATATGACACAATTTTATATTGCCTCTAAAAATTATTAATGACAAATCACAAGGAAAAAAAAACAAAACAAAAATATTCATGACCAATTCTAATAATCTTGAAATAAAGCCCCAAAAATTTGTTTAATTTTATAATAAACAAAAACAATAAAACCTTCTAACAGTTAAAGTTCAGGTAATTAATGATTAAAAAAATTTCAAACAATTTTAGGCTTTGTCACCTTCAAGGTCTGTAAAATTTGACAAACACAAATTGATTCTACCTCCTATAAAATTGATAATCTCAAGTTTCTTAAGATAAATGAAACCTATTCAAAAAAATTAATGATATCAAATAAGGGGTCGTCCATAAATTACGTGAGGTGCTTAGCGGGAGGGGGTCAACTCGAATCTCACCAAATCTCACGTGGGGAGAGGGGGGTCTCGGTAAATATCACGTAATTTTTTTTCCGCACGAAAGTGTACAAAAAATTTGTCTGTGAAGAAAACCAAGATTACGAGTCACCCTTTATACTATCAGTACCAGCTTGGTTTGAAGAATAGAGGAGAATAGGAAAGGTTAAAGGGGGCCTGGGGGTGCTCAAGGAAATGTAGATGAACCTTACGTTTGAGTTCTAAGATGTACGAGTTGGGAAATACTGACTGTAGGAGATTATTCCACAGTCGAATTATTCAATTCATAAACGAACTTCTAGATCGTATTGGGTCCGAGGGGTTGGGCTTATGGGGGTGGGTCGACCAGGCTAGTGTTGTGGGAAAAATATTGCCGTGCAGGCAGGAGGTACTGAATTTTAGTGAAACAGTCTCTCTGGCAATAGCGATAATGTATCGAGAGGTCTGCTACATTCCTACGTTGGCTTAAAGGAATCAGTTTGATGGCACGATTTTGTACCTTATTGAAACAAGTCAAGGTGGATTTTGGGGCGACTATCTAGATATGTGAATTGTATTCAAGGCGGGGCATAATGTAAGATTTGTAGATTGTAGCCAGGGCGGCTGGCCGGAGGAGGAACTTGCATCTCTTAAGAAATTCTGGAGGGAGGCTTGTGGGGCGATTTGGATTCTTTGATCATTCCATCGCAGATCCTCCGTTAGGGGTCCATTAACGATAGGTTTTGCTGTCAGTTTATCACGTCAAAGGTGATGATTGATGTAAATATCTGCATATTTTGATTTTCACCAATCACGACTGATGAAATTGATTGACGCTTACGTGAACGTGTAATAGACGCCTTAAAACTACCCCTAGGATGTTAAGAGTTCAGTCAGTCGTTAGGCCAGCTCCAGACTCACACCGTGAACAACCGCGAGCACCCGTGAACGCAAATGTGTATGGTTTTCTCGTCTAGTTCGCTCCTTGTTTTTCGTTTTGAGCGGATACGGTGTAAATTCTCGCCGTGAATTCATGGTGTGGGTGTGAAGATGCCTTTACATTCTTTTCTCACTCTGAGATAGGAGGCATATCGGTGTTATCGAGAAAACTGGGTTACATTAATTTAAAACATCTCTCCTAAATCCTACACAAAAACATTTATCGTGGTTATGCGGTGCCACAAGTAGCAAAGTAGCCCCTGGATTATTTAGCCGCCATCGGGTAGCCTACAGCGTTCGAGCCGGGCGGTGCGACCCGCAGAAATGCCCGACTAGCTGTGTTCATGCCCGTAAATGCATGTTGCTTTATACTAGCTAGAAATTTTTTATTTGAAAAATCTCACGTGAGATTATGGGGGGAGGGAGGGGGTCGAGCGAAATCTCACGAAATCTCACCAAGGGGGAGGGGGGGGGGGGGGCGAAAAATCGCAAAAATCACCTCACGTAATTAACGGACGGCCCCTAATGTTGAACATATATTTACTAATTTTATTTCTTTCCTTAAAACAAACGCCATTTTTATGTCGAGTGAATATTTTAAATTAATTAATTATAACTTTAAATTTTTAGCGTTTCCTGTGACATCATAAAATTTTATTGTAATAGTAGAAAAGAAATAAAAAGCGGATAAAAGCAATGCTGTCAAACAATAAATTGTTAGTTTTTTACTTTCTTTTATCTATCAAAAGAAACTTTTTTTAAAAAAACTGAAATTTCCACTTGATGCTGTCATTTGACAAAAATTCTATAAAAAAACCCAGTGGCAATTAATTCGTCTGGCTAATTAATTAAATATTCTAGAAACTATTAATTTTGGATAGAATTTTACAAAACAAGATGTTTCACGATAACCAGGTCGTTTTTATAAATTAATTTGATAATTAGAACTGGCAGAACATCCTCGTTAGAAAATTACCCTGATTTAAAAAATTACTAAACATATTTTCATTTATAAATATAATTTCAACTATTTTTACCTTTTTAATTCGTAATTTAAAATTTATTGCATTCAATAATTTAGATGTTACCTAAACTTTTTTGCCTTGACATTTTGATCGTCTTTGTGAATTTGAAAAAAAAAAAAAGTATTAAAGTTAGAAAAAAAAACAAAAAAAACGATCAAACTGCAATTACTCACCATTATAACCTCACCTGGTTTGTCCAGAAATTCTTGTTCTCATAATGAATTTCCTTTGTGACCCGTCACAGTATTGATTATTTATGTATCGACTTTCATTTTTATTCACGAATTTTAATAACAAAAGTGAAACAATCTTCTGCAATAACAACAACAATGCAATTTTGACAGGAACGCCATCTGTCATATCTGCAAGAAAATTGTTTTGGGTTGAAGGTGAGACATTTTGGATCGTTGAATGTCAAATTGTTTTTGCCAGAAGATTGATGACGTTTTATAATGTTAGAATGTTTTTAATGCTTGTAGTTATAATGTTTAATGGTAAGTAACCGAATTCATGTTGTGCTGGCAGCGCGATGCTTTATGTATGTACTTGCATAATTCATTTTTACTGTGAAGGAGAAATTTAATTACCAAAGATGCTTTGGGGCGCAATATAGGCTTGGGCTTGGCCATCGGTTTATATCTTTGATAGTTTTGAAGCATTTTAAAGCAAGGTAAATTTAGAGATTGGCGATGTTAATTATTTACGTGCATAGTTTTTTTTTATTTAATTTAATGGATTTTTAGTGGTTTTTAAAAAAAAAAAATGGTCAAGGTGTAGTTAGATGGCAAGAGTATCCATTTGTTCTTTTCATCGTTTTAGTAGATACTGTTTCAAACCACTAACAAATTTTTTCTTTCATTTCCTTAAAATTGTTGCTAATGAGCGAGAAGTATTGACGTCCGTTTTTTGTGTGACAGAAATAACAATTTGTACTACTAGCTCGTGATCGTACAAGTTATGGTGCTAGGCCTAGTAGAGTGTGTCCAATTAGTCCATGATACACCAGTCAATGCATTGATGAAGTCGAACCGTCAATTACCAGATGGTAGGCCAAAGGAGGGATCGTAGGGGAAATTGCGTCCGCTCTTACTTATAAATTAACAATATTGACAGTTCGAATTGATGAATACTTTGACTCATGTATCCATTGGCTTAGGGTTGTCGCCACTCCGATACGAAAAAACGCCTAAACGTCAAATGTTGCTTGCACTTTGTTTTGACATTTCCCATCTTGCGTTCATTACAATTTGAGCCATGAAAATGGGGTGTTTTATAAATCCTCGCATCGCCCAGTGGTTCAAAACGCTAAAATCGCAGCCAAAATTAGAAGGAATTGAGAGGGTGGTTTTAGAGGTCGCTGATAACGAATCAGTTATCAGTTTTTGGGAAAAATGGCGGCTTCAAAATGGCGGTCATCTATGTTAAGCAATCCTGGGGGCTTTGGGGGTCAACGATTTAAAATTTTACAAAAGTTTTTCAATAAAGATAATGGCGGTATCAAAATGGCGATCAAAATATTTGTAAATTTTTTTTGCACGAAACTTGGTTTTTTGGGATTTTCGAGGCTGTTGATTTCAAATTTGACGATATTTTTTACGAAAACAAAATAGCGGCTAAAATATATAATCGGTCACTTTTCCACTGTACCCGGCGTCAATTAGATGAGAAAATAATGCTAGTTCATCCAGGGAGTGTTCTTGTCCGTGTTCGTTTTGCTCGAACACTGGCTTCAGTGAAACTTGTAAATGGAGAACCACCACCACCGCTTGTTTCAATATTTCTTACGAAATCAATGATAACAACCTCCTTCTCGTGCCCCAGTTGATTATATGCATAAAAGTGGAACTTCTTTCTGGAAATTTCTAACAATCACTCAATTTCTTCTAGTTTCGACAGTGGTCATGATCAACCTACATAAACGTGTCACCTTATTGGGGATGTCGAATTCCGAAGTTCTACTCTGGCTATACTATCATATGTAAGCGGCTTTAAAGTCTGTGAGCCGGTTTAGACGGTGCGCTCCAGGGCATGTGCCTCGCGACGTTTGTGGATAAAGGGAGGAAGTGGGGTGGTACCTCTCATCATCCCCACTTCTCTCCTCATCCACAAACGTTCTAGGCACATGCGCTGGAGCGCACCGTCTAAAACGGCTCTATGAAGTGGTGTTGGATTGGGTTTTGAAACTCGAGGTATTTTTTCACAGTCTGCCTCAAGGTGGAAATCTGATCGGTTGTTAATTTCCCTGGGCCGAAGTCAAACTAGTATTGGCCTATGATGTTTCTAGCGTATGGGACTATCCTATTTTGTAGGACAGCGCAGAATATCTTATTCGCGGTACTCAATAACGTTATATCACGATAATTAGGGCACGCTGTAATATCCCCATTTTGTGTACCAGGCAGACGATGCCTTTTCTCGCGTCTGATATCCCTTGCTGCGCCCTTACTTGCGCAATTAATTCATGAATTGCTTGGTGTAATGTAGGCCCTCCATATTTAGCCAGCTTCACGGGTATGCGGTCTGCAACCGAGGACTTGTTGGTTTTGAGCCGAATGATGGATTTACTAACTTCTTCCAAGCTTGGTGGTCGCAGCATCAGATATTGGGAAAGCTTCCAAATCCTCAGTCAATTCGCTATTTATAAAATCATGAAAATACCAGTCTCTACGACTTCTGCCTAAAGTGGAATCAGCAGTACTAATGACAATATTTTGAAGGCGTGTCCATGTCAAACGCTCGTCGACGCTCGGTATCTCGTCTGCAGGGCTTACTTTTCGCTCAACGAGCTCGTGTTCTAACGCATGACCGTAGCTGTTCCTAGCCATTTCTTTGCGTAGTGCAGCTGCGTCGATTCGACCTTGATCAGCGGATACAAAGCTTTTCAGCGTTGTAATGCGCTCTCGGAGCACCATACCAACCAGATTGTGATCCGAGTCGAAGTTGGCGACTCGATACCTTCGTACCGTGATCAGACACGAAAGGTGGTAGTGGTCTATCAACACCACATGGTCTATTTGGTTTCGAGTGGCTCCATTAGGAGATACCCAGTTGGCTTTATGGATATCTTTACCTGCAAATTTAGTATTTGCAACGTCCAGATTCTTACTTCCTGCCATCTCTTTAAGTCACTGTCTATTGTCATCAGTGTTTTCATGCAAGTCCCGCTCTCTCGGCCTACTTTGGCGTACAGATCTCCCAGTATGAATTTTACATCACATCTGGGGCAGGCATTAACTACTTCGAAGAATTTTTCTTTTTTTTCTGTAAAGGTACCTTTATATGACTTGTCATATGACTTTACTGTTAATGAAGTCAAACCTAACATAAAATGTCAAATGACATTTGTTTTTGACATGTTATACTACTGCTTTGAATATTTCTGTTTTGACTATCTTGTATGTTGCATGTTGTGCATTGACCCACTTTCATATATCTGATCATTGGTACCTATCTAATGAAAAGGTATGTATGACAAGTAGAATACAATTAGCGGGTTGGCATCATTCCATATACAAAATGGCGGCCAACACAAAATGACGCATTACCTTTCTCTTTATAACCCACTTGGTATGGGTATCAAATTAAAGGGTATGACTACTAGAATACAGTAATTTTTGTGACATGATTTTAAATTTATTATGGTGGCCACTACAAAATGGCGGAAACATATAATAAACTTAAAGTCATACCTAGAAAATCGGAAATAATTGTTTGGCAGAAGCTGAGCATGATATACCAACATCATCAGCAGGTCTCCTTAATGTACTAGGACCTCTAGATCGCTCGTTACCGTTACATTCACTTCTTCCTCCGAAACCTTTGTACCATTTGTTTTATTCGTCGAACATTCAAATATGTTGCTAAGATTTATTTCATTCATATCACAAAATTCAATACAAATTGTTTGTTCCATTTTGGAAATTATACTTCTTTTTGCCAAAGAAAACATCAAATTTTCACAATTACTTAACGCGTGACTTTCAACAATAGAAGGTTTAAAATTATTGATCAATAAAACCAGACACAATATATTCGCGATTTGACTTGAGTTCAAGCACCGAAGAATTTTAATTAATTTATTCCAATCAATAGAAGTTTCTAAAGAGATTTATGAAAGTAATTCATTGATTTAATTAAAATGAAATTTCATTTCTCGTACTACAATATACAAGGAAAATGTTCTTGAAATAATTTCCTTTTATATAAAATTATTCGATTAATGTTTCTGTCAAATGAAATTTCATGATTCATGGGTTTATATTGTAATTAACAGGTTTCTTTTATTTAATATGGAAGAATTTCCAGAAGCATGAATAACTTAATTTGACATGAGAATGTGAATTATAATTTAACACTGAATAATCAATATGAGTAGCAAAAAAGGAAACATGGCATAACTATATGTAGGGAAATGAACTTAGGTTCGTTGACTCTATGATAGGAGAGTAGATGATAAGCGGTAAGGCTTTAGGCTGAATAGGTCTTGGGGGGCCTTCTTGACAGACCACCTCAACCAAATATATACGGTATATCGATGATTCTAATCTGGTTATTCTAGATTTTTTCAAGGCCTTTGATAGATTGTTGCAACCTGCTTTGCTACCAAAACTTGAAGTTATTGGTATTGATTTATTTCGAACGAACTGGTTTGAGACTTTACTTTCTCGCCGTTCCATCAAGCTAAGTCTAAACCCCACAGCACATCCTCCAGTTTCCCTTTTTCGAGTCTTCGACCTCCTCTAAATTTGGACGTAGAATCAATCAATCAATCAACACAATTTTATATGTTCTTTATTATTGCGCGCGAAGCTTCACTCCACTAGTATTTTTTAATAGCGACACAATCGTTTTTTTATTCGAGTTGTATTTTCTAGTTGTTATATCTTTTAATGTTAATCTTAATTTTTTAAATAATTGACTCCTCATTTTTACTTTACCGATGACTACGCCATCTATGTTCACATTTAAAAAAAAATTGTAACTATTTCCCTACAGGTTTGAAAGAATTTATTTATATGGCATCACTTTATTGCTATCATGGCTGTCGCTGTCACCTACTTTGTTTAAGCAGTGTGGAAAATTGCTTTTTTGGCGGTGATCTTCGCGAAATTCATCAGCTTATGTTGTTAAAATCCAAAATGTTAAACGAAATAAAGTGGAAACTAAATTGTTAGTATACTTGCGCATTCATTCAACTATGAAATTAGTGTTTAATTTGGTTCAAGATTTTTGTTTTTTGCTCGATATTTTATATTCGTTTTTTTTTATTGGCTTTTATTTGTGTTTTTTGATTGTGTTATATTGTATCTATTACTTTACGTGAATTTTCACTTCTATTCACTTCACAATCTTTACTTTTTTTTATACTTGCATATTGAAGTGACAGCTATAAATAAGTTAGAAGGCAACTTTCGTTTCATACAACTGTCCGTGTTTTCGTGGTCAATTCTGAATTCACTAGTACCTGCTCGAATCCCCAGAACGGGAGAAGGGAACTTTCACTTTAAAATCCGCGGAATGAGAGCAAGGAAGCTCAAAAAGGTTGGCCACCCCTGCACACAATAAAATAGGTTCTTCTTTGTTCTTCGTTACAAATTTAAGTATTTTCCATTATATATAGGATTCGCTAATTTTTAAGGCTAATTTGGCAGCCCTGGTTTAAATTGTAGGAAATTGGAGCTGTGCAAACTTTTGGCTTCATATATATAGGTTTGTTTTGTAAGAGTGGTACATTTGCCTACTATTTTGGATGGAATATATCTTCGTATTTGTCGCTTTCTTATATATGCTTGTTTTTTTGCGGTTGATTCTAACTGGCAATATGTAATCCGAGTTTCGAACCAGTCGATGACAAATGTGTTTGGACTTCCATTTACTGCAGGTAATGACGTCTTCGTTTCCCCAATTTTGACGTGCTCAGTCTGAGGGCACTCCCACAGTCTGAGGGCACTGCAAGAGGCCTTGTCCAATATAACATCAAGGCGTTTGTAGGGCATGTGGCCATGTTGCCGTCTTCTGGATCGTCCCTGATTTTATGACATTATAGTTCGTGTTCAGCTCTGATATGCCGTAATCTGCGTTAACATTCATTTTGCACTACATTTTGGAATCATTATTATACATCGCACATAATTTAATTTGACGTTAGTTGTCAAATAAAAATTCTGCCGCTGCTTTACTTGGATCTGATTCAGCAAATAGAATTACGCTTCTACCGCTGCTCAAAAAGTTGAATCTGATACGGCCTTCAGGCTTAATTCTCTATGTGTCTACTGTCTACAACATAAATGTCCAAAGCACAATGACATTTGACGCCATTTGCAAAAATTATGGCACATTCACATTATGGCAATATGTATTATTGCTCCATCTAGTATATAATAAATAAAAAACGCAAATAAACCTTATTTATGTGTATTATATGACGACAGACACATTTTGCAATGAATTTCTTAAAGAAAGACCTAAAATGCAGGAAAGAGACACTACATAAATTCTAAGTGGTGTTATTGCCCTGTTAATGATTATTTCGTCTGGCGAAATACCTTTTTAGGACTACTCTATATCTATTACCAACTTACTAACAGCTGGAAGTAATAAAACCCCAAAAATATATCTTCCAAAACAAAGCATAATTTCCCACAGTTAGGTCCACCATCTTAATAACGGTAAATTGATGACATTTTATAATAGGAATTTATTAATAAAATAGACACCATCTACACTGGATTTCCCAGTAAGCATTATGTAACAACGCAAACAAAAAAAAAACGACTCATAAAAAATTCCTTAAATGGCATTAAAACCATAAATCAAGAAAATATTAATCATAAAGCGTTAATTTCCATAAAATACCAAAAAAATACCCTCTTCGCGGCTTCATCTTCTGAACGAATGAACGTGTGTTCGTAGACGTTTAAATTATGGTCGGAAATTGGTTAAAAATACAAATCGATATTTTTTAAATTGATTTACGATTAGCACAATACGAAAAAAAAAAAATATTGGCATGAGTAAAAAAAATATTTTCATTCAGGAGCTCACCTCCATTATCGAGAAGATACCAACGACGTCGTGCCTCCTTTTGCCTCCTTGCCGCAGAGAACAAAACCGGATGAAGTAGGAGACGTTCCGAAATTGTTTCGTTTATTTATTTATTTATCGGGATGCCGCCAGGAGAGAAAGTGGCGTCCGAGCTGTTTACTTTTCGGTGTTTATACGCGCGGTTGTAATCTTTTTATTTTTATTTTTTTTATTTTATTCCTCTCCTTCGTTCCCATGATGTTCTTGTAAATTATTTTAAAAGCGAAATAAAATCACGTTTTATTGCTTAACACATTCGGAATTAAGTTAATTTTGTGGAATTTCTTTTTATGTTTTATTTTTTTTACCAATAAAAAAAACATTGGAAGTGATTTTCGGAAACCTGTCGAAAAAATAAAAACGGATCGAAACAAGGTACAAAAAAAAGCATGAAAATTTAAAACCCTATAATTTACCTGATTATTGGGGATGGAAGAAGAAGTGGTTTTGACAGAATAATGCGAGTATCGAAATGTTATTTTAAATATTTCAAATGAATTTAGATTATGAAAATAACCCCAGAAAAAAATGTTTCATGTATTTTTTCCACCATTTTCAAGATATCAAAAAGAGTTTCTCACGAAACGGAAGTCTACACAGAAATATGTTCTCACGGAGGGGATAAGATAAAATTCCTAGAAATCCTGCTTGAATGGCAGACAGACAAGAAATTTATCGGTGCTTTGTTGTGTTTTATTTAGGTTCCGGAACATTTCCTTGAATTTTTGTTTGTCTAAATTACCCGAAACAAGGGAAAGAAACACAAAAGCAATTACGGAAGGATGTTTTTGGGGGAATTTTGAATTTATTTTTGTAAGGACTAAATCTTGCTGTCTCTAATTATAGAGATAAATTAAAAAAAAAAAAAAACGTGCGGCTTTTTATATATGTAATTTCAGATTTCTCCTAAATTTTGTGTTAAACATTTTTTTTAATTGGCTTATTGGAAGAATAATGTTAAGCACGAAATAAATACGGAGTGCCCTTTGGCAGATTTAGGATTTTAAATTCGAATATTTGTAAATTCATTACGTGAACGATCGATGGAAGGATATATCTATAGATCGCAGCGGCATGGAGGCGGAATGCTCCGTTACAATGTCGCAGCAGTCCTTCAGTGAGCATCGTGCGTTCGCAGTAGAAGTGTATTTTAAAACCTAGGACTCGTACACAATAGCTTGCAGCTGAACTCTCAAACTCTCTCTGCTAATATTGAACACAAAAAGGGGAACACGCGATTGAAACACCAACAATCCCTGCACAGGCCAAAAGTGACCGATTGGTCCGCACTATCCACGAATGTAATAGTTGGACTGTTTTTCTTTGAAAATACTTGTGGTGAAAATTGTAATGTTGATGGTGATTCTTAGCATCGCAGAATCTACATACATATATCTCGCTCCGTAACTTAGAGACCACCCATCGTACTCTTCGCACACATGGTTCCAGCAAGATGGTGACACACGTCACCCTGCGAGAGCAACCGCGAACATCTTCCGTGAACAATTGGGAGTCACCCATAAAATACGTGATTTTTCGACCCGCCTCACCTTCGGTGAGATGTCGTGAGATTTGGCTCGACCCATCCTCCTAATCTCACGTGAGATGTTTCAAATTTCAAAAAATTCCTAGTACCTATTTACACTAAAAATACGGCTGACTTACTCAATTGGCTATGGCACCAGTGTTTCTAGCAAGGACGTCGAGTTCTTATCAGACACCTATAATTTACATCAAATTGCGGATCATCCCACGAGAGTCCTTGATGTTGCTGATCAAGGAACCTATCTCCATGATCTTTTTCTTACTTCCCATCCAGCGCGTTTACTTCGTCGAAGTTGATTCACCCTTCGCCAATTCGTACCACTGCCTAGTCAGCGCTAGCTTCCCACCCCTCCCAAACTAGTTAAAAGAACTGAATGGCATTATGGGAAGGCCAATTGGCTGGGGCTTATTATTTTTTTCCAATCTACTGACGGAGACCTGTGCTTCCGAAATAAAAACATCAGCTCTACTGTATCCGTATCACCAGGATCATACAGGCAGGTATGCATTTATTCATTCCCCATTCTACTAAATTTGTGAAGGCTAGGCCCAACAGATGGTTTAATCGAGAGTGTATGAATGCAATCAGAAATAATAAAGACGTCTTCCGAGCGTTCAAGTGCTTCCCGCGTGATTCGCTCCACCTAGAGTATATAAAACTAAGAAATTCCTGAGAAGTAAACTCCTTAATGCAACCTGTGGTAGCAAAAACGCCCTTGGTAAGCTCCTTAAAGAAGAATTTCACTACATCCACAACTCCTTACTTCATCCACGATGAGAAGGTGTTAACAAACAGCAAATCCAAGGCCGACTTATTAGCGTCTCTGTTTTTCTTAAATTCTTCTTTACCCAAAACTGATACGCAACCCCCGGTTTTCGAGCACAACGGTCATTTAATGGACAGGGTGTACGAATTTGTTTTCTATTTTAAACTCTTCACCTCAAACTATTGTTTGAAGAGTACTTCCGTTATTACTTTTTTTTTAAATGAAACGCACTATTTTTAACATGAACATACATATGCTTTATTTACGGTTCGATTTGAAGTCTGAAACTTGACTGAATGTTGAAATCTTAGTTCTACACCAAGAACCGATTTCCTTTCTTAAAAAATACAGACCCATGGACAATTGATACCTCTCACATCCTTGAAACAAACATGGTCATAAAACCGTAAGACTTGTTTTTCGATCCGACAAAGGGATAAATGTACTTACGGAATTTCCATGTTTTATGATTCTCATAAACGAGAGCGGCAAAAGAAATATTCTAAGAATGAAAAATATATGTAAGAGGTATCAATTGCGGCATTCTATAAAACAAAAGGTTATTGTTTAGCTAAGGACAAAAAAAGGGTTCTGTGAATAATGCTTTAATTTACAACATACTCCCCCCGTTGAGAGGATACGATCAACAAATCTTATTAGAACTTCTATTATCTTGTTTTTTCTTTTTAAATTGAATTGAATAAATAAAAAATGAATTTATATTGACTTATGATCTACTTATTTTATAGTTATTAGGAAATATTTTCCGGTATATTGTCCGATATAGGTAGTACAGCCACTTTGGATAGAGCTCTCTTTAATATTCCGCCAATCGTCCTTACAGATACAGTTCGAATAACGTTATCGGATCCTGGATGGAGATCCACAATTCTTCCTAGAGTCCATTGTAAGCTGGGTAATGTATCGTCTTTAATAAGTACAAGCATATTTTTGTCTATCTGAACATCCTTGTGTTGATATTTTCGTCTGTTGATTAAGTTATTTAAATATTCAATGTGCCAACGCTTCCAGAAATCTTGCTTCATTTTCGTGATTTGCTCCCACACAGTGAGGCGATTATCTGGAATTTCTTGTAAATCTTTTTCAGGAGCACGTTTTAAAGAATCACCAATTAAAAAATGCCCCGGCGTAAGGGCCGTTAAATCATTAGGGTCTTGAGACATAGGTGTCAATGGTCTTGAATTTAAAATAGCTTCTATCTCAATGGCAAACGTCTCGAGCTCATCATAAGTTAACAGTGAATTGGCAACAACGCGTTTAAAATGATATTTAAACTGCTTGACAGCAGCTTCCCACAATCCTCCAAAATTAGGAGCATGAGGCGGTATAAAATGCCATTCGATCCCTTCATTATGCATCAATTTTGTTACCGATGAAATTAATTCATCCGAATTTAATAAATCTGATAATTCTTTTAATTCATTACTTCCACCACGAAAATTTGATCCATTATCAGAAAAGATTTTATTTGGTAATCCACGACGACCAATGAATCGTCTTAGAGATGCTAAAAATGCGGCTGTCGAGAGATCGCGTACAACTTCAATGTGAATTGCTTTAGTCACCATACATACATAAATAGCAATGTATGATTTAATTTTTCCGCGATTTCTATGCAGCTTTTCTTTTATGAAAAAAGGACCACAATAATTGATTCCGACTTTGGAAAATGGACGGGCTTTAGTGATGCGAACGCTTGGAAGATTTCCCATTTTATATGATACTATAGGGGGATTTGCACGGAAGCATGGTATGCATCGTCGAATAATATTTCGTATTTGATTACGACCATTAATTGGCCAATATTTCTGTCGTATGAGATAGAGTGTAGTTTGAATGCCGGAATGGAAATGCTTTAAATGATATTCTCTAATAATAAGATCCGAAATGCAACTGTTTTTTGGTAAAATAATAGGATGACGAACCACAAAAGGTATCATTGCTTTATGAATCCGACCACCTACACGTAATATATTATCTTCATCTAAGAACGGATCGAGTGAATTGAGTTTATTTCCTTCCTCGATGGATTTTTGGTTTGTCAAGTATTTAATTTCATGACCAAAAGCTGATTTTTGTGTGACCTTTATTATTATTTTTTCTGCTGTATCTAATTCTTTAACCGTTAAGGGTCCAGAATTACGATATTTCTTTGAAAAACGTAAACACCACGCTATAATCCTTTTTAATTTTGTAAAAGAAGAGTATTTAGTAAAGATAGAGCTAAATGGTTGAGTAATTAAACACTTAACATCTCTTGTCTCAGGTACATCTTTTACCACTGGGATAATAGGTTTTTTCCATTTCGACTCATGCAGGCCTAACCAAGTAGGACCATACAACCATAGAGAATTTTGTAAAAAATCAGTAGGTAGTTGACCACGAGAAAGAGCATCAGCTGGATTAGCAGAGGAATTGACATGGAACCATGAACGTTGATTAGTAAGCAATTGAATCTCTGCTACCCGATTAGCGACGAAAGTTTTTAATAAATTTGACTGTGAATTGATCCAATGTAGTGTGATCATAAAATCTGTCCAGAAATAAGTTTTTTCAACTTGAATATTTGTTGCATCAATCACTTGTTTATATAATTGGGCTAGTACTAATGCACCACATAGTTCTAACCGCGGTAAAGATCTCGTTTTTAATGGGGCTACTCGTGATTTGGAACAGAGTAAATAACTATAGTATTTTCCTCTTTTGTCTTTTGATCGGACATAGATGCAACCACCATATCCAGCTTGACTAGCATCACAAAATCCATGTAATTGTATGTCGGTTCCATTCAAAACAATTACGAGCCTTTCAAAGGATATGTTGTCAACAGTGTTGAATTGCATACAAAATGTAACCCAACGGTCATGTATGTTCATAGGTATGGATTCATCCCATTCGACTTTAGCTTGCCAGATATCCTGTATTATTCTTTTAGCAAATAATACAATAGGGCCTAGTAAGCCAATTGGATCGAAAATTTTGGCAATTTCGGATAAAATTATTCTTTTAGTGAATTTTGTGTGGGAGGGTAATGGCTTCGTTGTATAAATAAATAAATCTTTAGTTGCGTTCCAACAAATTCCTAAAGTTTTTAATGTATGTTCTCTATCTAAATTAAAATTTCTATCGAAGTCTTTTTCAGAGACCTTTTCCAAAATAATAGGATTGTTTGAGGCCCATTGACGTAAGTGAATATTGGCAGATTTTAAAATTTCAATTAATTCATAACAAAGTCTTTGCCCCTCCTCGATTGTATTAACCCCGGTTAAAACATTATCTACATAAAGGTCGTTTTTTAATACTGCTGAAGCTAAAGGGAATCGACCACCCTCATCATTGGCTAATTGATGTAAACATCTTATGGCAAGGTAAGAAGAAGGGGCTAATCCAAATGTAACCGTATTTAATTGAAAGTCTTTAATTTCACCCTTGACGATCCACAGTAATTTTTGGAATTTTCTATCCTCTTCTTTTATTAGAAACTGCCTATACATTTTTTCTATGTCTGCTACGATTACATAGGCAAATAATCTGAATCTAATTAAAAGTGAAAATAAATCATCCTGTATAATAGGACCCGTCATTAGATTGTCGTTCAGAGACTTGCCATTTGTGGTTTTGGCTGACGCATGGAAAACCGTGCGTAATTTTGTGGTATTACTATTTTCTTTAATAACGGCTAAATGGGGTAAATAATATCCATCATAAGAGGATACGTTTGTTAAAGACATATGGCCCAACTGGATATATTCATCCATTACCTTTGTATATTCATGTTCAAATTCTTTATTATATTTGAAACGCTTTAAAAGATTGTTTAAAAATTTTAAAGCTAAATTTCGTGATTCGCCTAAATCACAAGAATTATTTTTAAATGGTAATGCGACTACATACCGACCAGATTCATCCCGACGGGTATATTTTTGAAAATGTTCTTCGCATTTTCTCTCTTCTATTGAAAATATACGTTTTGTGGTACGTTCTTCGATGTCCCAGAATTTCTCTAAATTAAATTGAATGTCATTTAAAAAACATGAAGATACTTTAGGATTGCAAGCGGGACTACATTCTCCTCCTAAAATCCAGCCTAATTTGGTTTTTTGCAAGAAGAAATCTTGGCTACCTTGAGATAGTTTGATTTGACCAATGCAAAGAAGCGAAAGAGTTGGTCCAGCTCCTAATAACATCTCAATTGGAGCAGGTTTGTAATACTCAGGATCTGCCAACTTTATACTCGAAGGAATATTTATATATTCTTTAGGAATGTGTTCATTAGGTACTAAATCGGTGATTTTTTCTACAGTTAAAAAACTTAATGACTTTTTAAAATCACTATATAAAGATTTGAAAGTAACATAAATACTATAATTTGTACTCGTATTTAAGTCATTGAGGGCAGCTACTGTGATTGAACATTTTGTCTTTTTGAGCTTTAATATTTTAGCAAATTTATCTGTCATAAAATTAGCGGTGGCACAAGTATCCAACAATGCTCGACACTTATGTAATATTCCATCTTTATCATATACATAGACAACAGCACTAGTCATTAGATGAAGAGAAGGCGCTTTATTTGAAGAAGAAATATGACATATTGAACTTACTTCACAACTTCTTAGTCAAGATTGACTAGGTGAATTTTGTGGATTTGATCCCTCAGATTTGCTATTATTTGTTGAAGATCTGTGTAGCAGAGAATTGTGTTTTTGGTTGCATACCTTGCAATTTCCATAGCGACAGTGATCATTCCCGTGATTGCGTAAGCAATTAATACAAAGAGAATTATTTTTAACTATTTTAAATCTCTGAGATACAGGCATATCAATAAATTTTTGACACCGGAATATGGGATGAGATTCTTTATTACATACACAACATTTTCTTGCCGCTGTGACAAAAACCTGCTGCTTATATTTATTATCCTTTTTGGGAACTTTTGAAAGTATTAATTTCTCATCACAAGAAGGCTTTTCGCGATTTCGTCTTGATAAACGAGCAGCCGTAAGGTATAAAAAACTTGTCAGTTTACCTAATGGTTCGTAGTCATCGGGAGATGAATGTTCTTCCCATAATTTCAATGTATTATTATCTAGTTTACTTTCTAGAATAGCCACGATAAAGTCAGAAGAAATTTCTACTTCTAGCGCAGCAAGCGATTCGACATGCTGAGTCGTTATATCAGCTAATTCCATTAATTCTTTATAATTTTCTTTGTTCATTTTGGGAAGATTTAGGATTTTGTTAAAGTGATTTGCTTTTATAATTTTTCTGTTTTCATATGCATTTTTCAGAATGTCCCATGCACGGGTATAATTATCTTCTGATACATCTAAAAAATCTATTTTACGTTTTGCTTCATCTTTTAACGCCGATTGCAAATAAGCTAATTTATCAACACTTGTAAATTGCTTTTGCGAATCGATTAATGACATAAACTTATTTTTGAATGACATCCATTCGTCATATTTACCGGAAAAAGTCGGCAGGGGTGCATGTGGCACCTTAAATTTTTTGCTTATTGCATCATTGCTTTGAGTTTCGAGATTCATCAAAGGATTATTATTATACTGACTGCCGGAATTAGATTTTGCAGAATTTTCCTCGTTTATGAATTGTTGTGCTTTAGAAACACTGGCGAAATAACGATCTTGAATTTCTCTGCGCTTATCGAAACTAACTTCGTCTTCATCGAGTGATAATAATTCATCTTCGATCTCATCTAAGCTCGTAAATGAATCCATCAGTCTCGATAAACGCATATTCACCTCAATAATATTGCCCTTATCTGAACTGTAATTAAGAATGAATTCTTCGAAAATCTGTAAATTTCTACAGATAGTGTCACGCTTTATTTTTAAAAATTTTATTTTTTCGACGTTTGCCATTTTGATAGGAATCAATAAAATAAAAATATTACAGACGCAAATTAATTAAATATAAATTTAGAATAAAATATCCGCCTTTAAAACTAGGTGATTCTTTAAATGTACTAACCTTTTTATACGATGTTTTCAATGATGATGATTCTGCTTGCTTGTAGTAGGTAAGTCACCTAAAAGTTAATAATTTGTTATTCTCTGCTCGGCAGGAAAAACAAATCGTTTTCGTATTAAGTGTGTATCGATGTGTTTATGATTTTGAATCATACAATATTTTCTACTCGGTAGAAAATCTGTTATTGTATTTTACTCGGTAAAAATACTGGTTGTTCCAACAGCTTAGCGTATTCTACTCGGTAGAAAAACTAATCATTCACTGCTCGGCAGTAAAATTATCGCATATATCTGTTGTGTTTATGTGTTGTGCATAAATCGTGTTTTTCGTATATGATGAGTGTAATAATTTAATAATATCTACTCGGTAGAAAAACTAAACATTAACACTCTCTGCTCGGCAGGAAAATTGAACGTATTTAACTGTTGTAAAAAACTGTCACATTAATTTCGTTTTTGTGTTCGATCACTGCTTCTAAATGTACATATATTGTACTATTTTTATAAAGGCACTAAACACTTAATCACTTTTGATTAATTATTTGCCACTAGTTCGTTTTTTAGTAAATTGTATTTGTATAAGAATCACTGTTGTGAATCCGGCTCGAAGGACCATGTACGAATTTGTTTTCTATTTTAAACTCTTCACCTCAAACTATTGTTTGAAGAGTACTTCCGTTATTACTTTTTTTTTAAATGAAACGCACTATTTTTAACATGAACATACATATGCTTTATTTACGGTTCGATTTGAAGTCTGAAACTTGACTGAATGTTGAAATCTTAGTTCTACACCAAGAACCGATTTCCTTTCTTAAAAAATACAGACCCATGGACAATTGATACCTCTCACATCCTTGAAACAAACATGGTCATAAAACCGTAAGACTTGTTTTTCGATCCGACAAAGGGATAAATGTACTTACGGAATTTCCATGTTTTATGATTCTCATAAACGAGAGCGGCAAAAGAAATATTCTAAGAATGAAAAATATATGTAAGAGGTATCAATTGCGGCATTCTATAAAACAAAAGGTTATTGTTTAGCTAAGGACAAAAAAAGGGTTCTGTGAATAATGCTTTAATTTACAACACAGGGTTTTCTTCAGAATTCGCGAGGTGTACAGGTGCCTCAAGGGGCTCGATGCCAACAAAGCCACTGAACCCGATAATATACCCCCTATCGTCTTAAAACAATGCGCCTCACCTTTGGCTAAACCTCGGTGCAAACTGGGGAAAAGATTTGCCGCCTACGCAACGTATTGGTGCCATGATTTCTGATGAGCAGTCTATTCTATGTCAGTGGTGATGACAGACCCCGAAGAGGTATTGCCCGGGATGGCAGCACAGAAATCCTTTCAACTGATTTGTTACGTGTTTTAAATGGAAAAATTCAATGAAAAACTCGAAACAGATGACTTGAAACGATTGCTGTGCTGCCACCGTAATCAGATGCCAGAGGTTATCATCACGTGGCATCAAAGCAAAGAATCTGCGTAGATACAAACTCTCTAGCCACAGCCGTACGGCAGGTATGATTTAGAAGACTACACAGGACGCAACGGACCGGGTTGAAATGTCAAAATGAGTTTCATTACAGGACGCAACGGAACGGACCGGATTAAAGTTTCAAACTTTGGAATTTGAAGGAACCGACAGATTCAAGTGTCAAAAGCAGCATTAAAAACAGTTGATTTTGTCATTTGTTATTTAGGCCAAAATACATATCATCAAAGTTTGTTGAAAAAATAATAAATGAAGTGGAAGATAATGGAATTCTTTATAAAAACAAATTGCACCGATATAAAATTTTTAAGAATAAGTCCAAAATTTGGCAAAACATTGCTGGAAAAAGTGACATTTGCATTCGTTCGATTCAGTCACTATAAGCAGCAAAATTTCATTCCGTTGACTCTCAATTCCGTTCCGTCCAGCATAATTGAGGTTTATGGGTCTCACGCCTGATAAACTTCCTAAACTCCGCTGGATGGCTTTAAATATCAACTACAGTTCGTTAAACATCAAAACAGCACGCCAAATCGCTGCTTGGGTCTTTAGTCATATACAGAGTTTCCATGGGAGTCGAGTTGAGTTGAAATGACACTTCAACTCAACGAATTAACTCTATGCGTTCCCATTTCTGAGTTTTTAGTTTGCGTACAAATTAATTTTATTATAGATTTTTCTTTAAAAGTATTTATTAAATATAAAGTCTATTCTGACGTCCAAGAATGGCGCGCAACGTTTGCACTTTTTGTACCTTTGCCGATGTGCTGTTTTTAGTTGTGTGTGCGAATTCTGTTCAACCTACCTATTTTCTGAAAACTCCTAACTGTGTCTGTTTCCATGACGTATTATAACTCGTTCAACTCTGGTTGAATTCTCTTGGAAACTCAGTAATAGTGGAGGCAGCCCCATAGTTAAATTAACCTAACGTTCAATCATGTTTGTAGTACAGCCTGAAATACAGTGGAGTGGAGTGTTCGCTTGTGTATCATTTTCAATATTTGAGTTTTCCACAAATTCTTTGTAATATCTTTTTCTAATAATTTTCAAACCTCTACTCCAATCATTCCTTCCTCCTATAAATTTATAAATAAACTTGACCATTTCCAGCCCAGATTTAGAACATTATAATATCTACTTGAATAATCCCATTACAAATTACATCAACACGGAAATAGAAAACTATTCTTATAAAATCACGTCATGTCCCATCACTAGACTCAATCTCCACTCAATGACATTGAAAAAAGGCTTTTCAGACCGGGTGAATCAGTCTGAAAACTGCAATATGTGCAAGTGTTGTCCGCCTATTATCCGCTCCTATGAGCAAACTAAAATATCACTCCAATAAAAACTGACATTAATGAGACTAGGTAACCATTCAGCATTCACTTGTGTGGTGGCTAGTCGTCAATTGAGTCGTAATTGAGTCACATAAAGATAAAATTGTGATTTACAATTGAATTCATGACTGTCTTCGCCAATTCTGTCATATTTTATTAGACTTGTCGGCGTGTATTGTATGCATCATGTGCTGTTACATTTGCATGGTATTATAACTCGGGTAAAATGGGGAAGGTGCGATCTATGAGGGGCTTGTGATTCATTGGAGGCGAAACGGTTTAAGTTTGAATAAATTAATGAAAATGGAAATTTAGGGGGGCTTTTTTTAGTAATGGTAGAGTTTTTGTTATATTTTATACTTACAGTTTCATTTTCGCTTAAAGGAGATATTAGAAAAAAAAACCCCAATCTCTGGTAAAGGCTGGAAGATAAAGGCGGCAGTCCTCTCCACTGTATCGAGGACGGGGACACAATTAGCACTGAAAGTTAATCGTTTTGTAACCGCACTCCAATTCGGCTTTAGGCCCACAGTAAGTGCTTACTCAGCGCAAGTACTTAGCTGATCGGGATAGACTCAGTACACGACCATTAATATTGTGGGTAGTTCTTTTGGTGAAAATCATCAGTTCTGGATTTTTTGGATTAACGGATAACCCACAACACGTGGACAACGCACTCACCTTATCAAAACCATCGCCGTTGTGCCATCAGATCCATTTCTGATTGTGAACATAAATTTCCCGAATACTATGTAGGATCACTATACCGTCTGCACGTAGGCAACTCCCTTTGTCTTGTCGTTGTCTATCCATTTTAGATCGTAGTTTTCACCATGCGGAGGAGGATCTACTGACTAAAACCATTGTGGATGCTGAATTACGCCAGGGTCACCTGGAAAGCCTCGGTAAGAATGGCGAACGCACGTTCCATGTCCTGCCAGCTTGTTTTCTAATGACCCGGCTCCATTGGCAAATTGGTGAACTAAATTACAGTTCAGACCTCAGTTACCATATATTTCAACATGTTGAACTGAGGGTAAATCAGACCTCAGTTCGCCCAACTGAACATCGAACTGAAGTAAAATGTAAAAACTCGAAGCTGGTGAAGCCACTCATATGGATTGAACTGGATATTATTCAACTTAGGTCGGCGAAGCTTTGGTATAAGGAGTTTTTTTTACAGTATATACGATTTTATACAATGCGGTGTGAAGGGATTTTGCAATATACCGGCTGGGAGGATGACTTAAGCACATCTGTTATATTGTCACTTTGACCCTTCTACAGGAGTGAGACACCTAGCTGTAGGGTAGGTAGTTCATGTTCATTCACAAAACCCATAGAGCAATAATGTCATAGGTTGGCACGGTCCACCTCAGATTTCCCTACCGACTGGCGCATAGTTGGCATTATGTTATCCATTTCTTTTGCGGTCAGAAACTGTTCACTGACCAATGCCCGTTGCCCATGGTAACAATTTGGCAGCCTTCCTCCTATGATATTGCTGTATCTGCCTGCAACCTTGGGTTGGTGTCTGGGACCACTTGTTTAGTATTCGAGCTCCAAGGCTTCTCCACAGGACTTTTGCCATATTATCTTTCCGACTAACATAAGATGTTTGTGCTGGCTTGCTTTGACAGAATTTTACTAAGCCTGGCCGATTCACCAAGACCTAATACATATATGGGCAATGTTTCTCAATTTGCGGTTTCTTGTACGACCTTAAACAGTCCTTGTACGGTTTTCAATGTTTGCGTTTATATTAGATATTGAAAACTTCCATGAGCTCGGCAACTCTACGTTTTAACCCTAACCTCAATTAAGAAAGTTTTCATGCCATCTTAAATGTGTAATAAATAACTCGATATTCAAAATTCTACATTTAATATGCAAACATCCCTTATTTCTTGTACATCCCCTCAATAATTATTCCATTTCTCGATAACTTATTCCACGTTTAAAAATTCAAGTGGTTTCAGGCAGTAAAAGGTCCGAAACAACTTCAACCCTAAAAACTCGACCCATTCTTCGGATCAAGTGTTTCACATTTAAAAGGCGAATCCTTTTCAAGCTTCCCTACGTAAGGATGGCATTAAATCTTCAAAAATAACCGATAAAATACTGCTCCAAATCGAAATCGCACCTTGCTCTCAAACATTCCGCAAAAATCCAACCAAATGTAATTCGCAAAAAGCCTCGCTGTAATGGCGCCGTTGAGTATCGTAAATTCCATTGAGAGAATCAAGCCACCGTAAATCGCAGAGTACTAACGTAATCAATTGTAACCGAAAAATGTGGTGAACAAACTCCGAGTAGCAGAAAGGACATTAAGCTAAAATCTTCTCCATTTGCACTATTTACACAAGATCCAAGGACCTTTCAGGATATTTCGTGGAAAAACCTTGTTTCAATTCGCAACGTATAAACGTAGCTTTGAGGTGTGCCTTTTAAGGAACGAAACGAAACGATACAAATGCAAATCATCCTTTTTTCAATTAAGACTTAAACCGAACCGAGCTTTTATTCGGGCAGACTGGAAGCCACTCCGAGGATTTCGTTTCGGGTTGAGTTGTAATTGATTGAATGAAAAGGGTTCGTTCGTATTTATCTTTTTTAAAGGTAGGCAGAGGGCCCCTTTTGATCGTTTATTAAAGGCACACGAGTTTTGGTTGAAAAATTTATATTTAACTAAATTAGATTCTTAGTTGGTGAATGTAAATGGATTTTGAGGAAACTTGAAATGGTCCAAGTCCAAGGGGCTGGAAAATGACTGGTGAATGAAATATCCTTGTATGAATGGGGCCTTTGTAGAAAGTTAAAGATTTGTCCTTTTTCAATGAACTTTTGCTTCTTCCATTTAATACCGGACTCGCTCTGTAAGTTTGAGTGAGGACAGGTAGTCAATAGGTTGATTTAAATAAAATACATGTTCTAAGAGGATTAGAGAGAGGTTAGAATATATAATATAAGTGTGTGATAGTGTTTTCCAGTCCACTCTTTCTTGGTGCAGGGTCCATCGTTCGAGGTGTTTCTAATTAGAAATCTTATATCTCCTCAAATTATAGATTTTTTCATTTTATATTTTATGAAAATTTTGAAAATGCAGGATGCGTTTTATATTTCAGACCGATTTTGTTTTCTCCGCCATTTTGTTTTGGCTGTCATTTGTAAGCTTATATTTGACAGCTGCGGGTAGTAGTTGATAACGATTTATTATAGCAAAGTCATCACGAAAACTTATTTCAACTTGGTTGGCTTTGTTAATAAACAGAATAGCGGCTATTGGAGCATTGAAAATTGTCAATTGATACACCAATAACTTTTACACCCTCGTAGAACTACTGTATAGACGCCATTTGGAGTTGCGGCATCATACGGTCGTTCTTGAAGGACGTTACAGGCAACGCTGAACGGCGGTTATCGCTACATTTTAGTATACAGCAAACAACGGTTGGACGGTTCCACATCACACACAACAGGACGGTGTCACATCAACAGGACGAAGGATGAGATCCAAGGAGTGATCGCTACATAGACCTATTGCTCAGCAGATTCAGCATAGTGCCCAAATATTCCTCAAACTTGTTTGATCAACTACCTCGCTCTTGCAGGATAGTCACTAGAATTTCAATTTGGTGCTAAGGGACTTTATCATTCTGACTGTTGTCTGGTTGGGAGGGAGATCAGAGAAAAATCTGCTTGTTAGCTTAGACCTTTCCTTAGTGCTCATAAGTGCACGCAATTACAGCATAGACATCTGCTAGATTGACAGTAGTTAGTGTGATCATGTTGAACGTTCTACTAAACCACGGATTTCGCTCTAGATCGCGCCACCCGCATCTGTCTCTGTTCCGGAGTCATCCGTGTACAATACGGAGTTCATCCTATGGTATCTTAGGAAAAACTTAGATTAGCCTCTCTGTTTAAATTCAAGGAAGGAGACGTAAACTTTGATATCTTCACGGGCATGCGAAATTGCGGGTAGCAACTTCGTCCATAATGCCGACAATTGTAAAATGTCTCCGACAAAGGCAATCGCCCAGGTGAGCATTCGATTTCAGCTTTAGTGCATGGCTTATGCTGAATTTACCTAAATAAAGACACGCGGTACCAAGTTGACTAGAATCCCAACCGCTGAAGCCGAAGGTATTCGAACAGCTTCATTGGTGTGAAGGCAAACATACATGTTATCATGGGCCTCATGATGGGGTGTATATGTAATACAGAGTTTTTGGTAGTAAATTTGAAAAAGTTCTGCGAGATTTGCTCATTATAATTGTTCGTGTGCAGGTATCAATGGAGTTTGGGCGGTATACCTCAGGGGTCCATTCTGCCACTTGCTATTTCGTACCCGGAACCTCTGTGATGGTAGCCAGACGCCTAATTCCCTAGTTCCGAGTCCCCTACTCTTACTCTGCATCGTACTACCTTGATTGTAGCTTTTGTTATTTTGATTAGGTGTTTTGGATATCCGAAGCCCTTCATAGCTTTAAAGAGGTCCTCACGCTTCACGCAGTCTATAAAAGCTGTCTATATAGCTTAAAGTCTATAAATATAAGTCTATATAGCTTAAAGTCTATAAATAGTACGTGAATATCGATGCCTGCGTCGTATCAGATAGACGACCAAATCAGGCGAAGGAAATGGAATTGGGTTGGCCACACCTTGCGACGCGAAAACGAAAATCTAGCCAAACAGGCCCTTGACTGGAATCCGCAAAGATCCCGTCGAGTCGGAAGACCTAGAAGCCGCAACAACTGGGAGATCCTGGTCGGAGCTGAGAGCTGTCGCGCGCAAAACCGAGTCCGCTGGAGGGCAAATGTTTCCGCCCTATGTCCCATGAGGGATTAAAGGAGCGTAAAGAAGAAGAAGAAGAATATCGATGTTGAATTCCCCTAATTTTTCCAAAATTCTTCTAAGTGTGGAAATACGGTTTGTAATGCACTACCTGGTTGAAAGCCATTATGCCTTCTCCGATCGGAAGAAGTTTCTTATACATAATAGTGGACAGTATTCTATACGCTGAGTTAAGAAGGGTATAGTATCACATTCGACTTGATCTCTTTTTTTGTGCAGGGGGCATATCTCACCTTCCGTTCATTCAAGTGGGATTTTGTTCTGACGCCAGATCGATTCTACAAGCTTGCCTAATCCATTCCTTAAGCCGCCCATGAAGCCGAAGCTCGTAGCCGCTCGAAAACGCTTCCAGTGGACGATCAGCCTAATTCGTGATCCCCATATGTCCACATTTCAGTTGCTATGCTATCTTTTCCTAAGGCTTTATTTCTTTCAAAGTTCGTCATAGCTTCGTTTACGTCGTCCATTATCGGCACTACACTTTCATTAGCAGTATCACTATCGCTATCGGGAAGTGCGTTTCTATTGGCTTGGTTTACATCGTTTTCAAGGCACGATTGAGACCACTCATTGTAGTCTTTATTGATCGATGGCCAGAAGCATTTTCTGGAAACGGCTCGTATTGTTGGACGAATACCAGGATTATAGAGACTATGTGCGTAGTTGAATGGTCTACGTAGGGAAGTGGGTATGTAAGGCCTTGGAATTCCTGCACTAATTTCACGCTAGAGCTGATGATGGATAAATGGTATTGGTGTGAAAACTAGTTTTACCTGTGAGCCGTTGCTGGGGTGCTCTTGCAGAGACTTCTGAGCTACTTCTGCTATCGACGTTTCTTCCTTGAGGAATGCTGCCTGACATTCTGCTGATCAGGTAAACATCTTTTGGCGATCTTTTTCTACACTCTCTTGACTGCTCAAAACCCCGAACCATTGTATATTCCGTACTAAGTTTGCTCCTAGACATTGCACTCTGGCGTGACCAACGATATGACAGACTGGTAGTAAGAAGGGTGACTCTTGAGCTTAGGACTGCGACATTAGAAAAAACCCCTTTGTACTCGAAACTGGTGAATGTAGAGTGCAAAGTCTTATTTGCTCGACATGATGGCAATGTCTTTGTTAGTAGACCATGATGCTGCGTGGAATCGAAACACGCGACTATATGATGGTTATCAGGAGCTTCAACCTAAAACGATATTTTGTTCGACATGGAACTGATATTCTTCGAAATAAAAATTGAAGAGTTCATTCGTCACAGTAAAAAAATTTGTTTAGTTACCAAGTCTTGAGGCCATTGATATCATGATCCAAAATCATATTTCTGACGTAGTTTCTTTTAATAAATATGCTAAGAAGACCTACAAGTTTTTAATCAAACTTTAATAGCTTCAAAATGTTCCAGTACTCATAACTCATCTAATCGAGGGCATGTAAAATTGGAAACCAGTAATCGAGAAATATTTCTGGATATGGTGTCATATTTCAGATAAATTTTAGGATAGGTAAAAAGTAATGAAGTTGCGAAAAAACATGTTGATCGATAGCTAGTGGAAATTATTTAACATGATCACCTAGTAGTAAGAAGATCTTTTGAAATAAAATGTGGTATGAAATTTTGCAAAGGTACGGAATGAACAGGTACAACAGCGCACGTAAAGATAAATCCTCATAAATTTCTGTGGTAGATATGATACATGTTAGCACCACCAATTTTGGTGATCAAAGTTTGGTGGTTGATTTCTTCACTTCAAAAAGTGATCGTGCCAAATTCGGAACTGGTCTTAATGGGCGCTGGTAATATTTTAGAAATGTTTGTACTTTGTGTTTGTAGGTTGCGAAATAAGGTGTCTTGTGTGAGAAAAAAACTCAATCTTTTTGCATATGGATGGTATCAATTCATTACTTTTTTCATGCAAGTTTGCGTAACATGACACGATCAATAAATCTTTCAAGGGAATGTGGGCGTGTTATGCCTAAATTTTGACTAATATTTCCTCATTTCTGCCATTGTATTTTGGCATTATTTATTACAAAATAAAAATTGTGTTGTTTCAATAAATTACCAAAATAAAATCTCTTAAGATTCGCCTTGTAACACAACCATTTTTTTTCTTTCTCTTCCAGGTAAGCGAAAAGATCTTCATTATCGCAGCTAAGTATACAAACGCCCAATTTCGTAAAAAAAGGAACCGCCATAAAAACATTAACAAAACACTTATAGCACCTGCATGACAAATTACTCTCGATTTTGTTTTACCTTTGGCGGGCATCTAGCAGTAAATTAGAAGATTAGGAAACTACTGTGTAATCGCATGGAATGGACCAAGATAGCGATCGCAACGACCGCCTCGAGACATCATGCGAAAAACAAAAAAAACACTCGGATTTATTGACGCGCGTTTGACTTGGTCATTATCACATTATTGCCATGAGAGAATCATCTCTAGGTGAATTTCAGGTGCCTTTACAAAAACAAAACGTTTCGCCCCCCGGAAAGGTGAGACTGTTCGTCAGATGGGCTCGCGCAGGTACCAGAGCGAAGGTGAACTAGTTCTAGTAGTTCTTGGGACTTGCCTCTTGTTTCTGTGGATTTTGTTTGGTGGGAAAAAATATTCTTTTGTAAATTATTTTTTATCTTCATTTTTTTTGGATAAATTAACTTAGAATGGCCAAGTTCTAGGCTCTGGTGTGACAGAGAATTTTAAGTTATTTTTCGATTAAGATATTTGATCTACGGACCGCAGTTAAACCCAAGGCTGAATTTCAATTTGAGATGGCAGTAAATCTCTATGCGAGTGCTACTACTGGTTTCTGAAGGTTGGTCTAATTGGACCGAATTTTGGGTGGAAATTTAAATAATAATGACATTTGCTGTTGATTATTTTGGCGAGGCATTTGTTTTTTTGGCAAGACATATAATTTATTGCAGTCGAAATGGGAAAAAAACAACAAATTGCCAAATCGTGTCCCAGTTTAAATTGGTTTTGCTTGAATAAGTGAGTGATGGTCCAGTTCAAAATAACCATAAGACCTTTTAGGAATTCAGTCTGGGACTATAAATAAATTTGGCTTAGAGGCTCCATTTTTAGATGGTTCGCTTTTAAAGAATGTCATTCTATCCCAATTAAAAGCTATTTTTATTAAACTATAAAGAGGATACTTTAATGGTATGGAATAGGGCTGCCTGTACTGCGACCGTGCCCTTTTAATACTTCTGCTAGTATACCTAAGATTTGGTTACCTACCATGACAGAGGTTTAACTACATCCTGTTGATTTAACGAAGCTTACAAGTGTCTCGATCCTTAATTGGGAGATATCTTTCAAGTCTTTTAGAGCGTAGCTGCTTTGTTTGCGCTTAGGCTGGAGCCGGGCGGAGTTGCACAAATCTTTCTCTCTCTTTCACATTCTCGCAGCTACGATAATAGAAGTTATGTAGGGAACCCATCTTGACAGCGTGATCCCCATGGGCGTAATGCTGACAGGATCTCTTCAGGGACTGTTTAAGAGGCCCATTGTTCCATCTTTATTGAAAATAGGCTAAGACGTCCAACAATATAGTTTATAACTCCACTTATTGTTATGCTAATCGGGCCGGCGTTTGGCTTTTGCGCCCGGTGCAGTACGCCATATTGCGCCCTCATTATCTGTTCATTTTTTGATCGCAGTGAAGGAGAATGGAAAAAAGCACACTCTGTGGAGTTCCGTTAATTTATGAAAATGAAGGCACGGGAACACTTTCACTTTTTTTCTGAAACTGTGCCACGTCCAACTGTGCCCGGTGCAAATGCACCTATGAAGGCGACCCCCTGCCTTTATCCAATCAGGATTTGCTTCGCGATCTTACTTTTGTGCTGATTTTGCTTGCGCTTTAGCTTAACAAAACCCTCCCGCTAATGCTGTTTAATGCTCTAGGATGTTTTTCGGTGCTAACTGCACTTTCCTAATTATTTCCAGAACAATCATGTACTCAGACAATCTATAGTACTATATACTCGAATCTCCATTATAGAGATCCCTATGTCGTTCTCCAAGCCTTCAAATTTTAAGGGATCATTGGTGCTCACTGCACTGCATGTATTAGTTTCTATTGTAGAATCGTGCATATCGTCCTGGACATAGAAGGCGCTTTCAATAATTTCAGTACAGAGGCGATCCAGCTGTTTCTCGTTGAATTAGCGATCCATAATAGTACGACTAGGATCGTGCCGTCCAAGAAAGCACATACGACGAAATCAGACGAGTGAAATGGAATTGGTTTGGCCACCGGTTGCGAAAGGCTATGGATAAAAGCACAGACAGTCTGTACAGTTCCTTTAACATTTTTTTAAACCTTATTTTCTGAAATTGCGCCTGGTGCAAGTGCACCATTTGCACCTATGAAAGCGCTGACCCTGGCTGCTAACCATTTAAATCTCCAAGCCCCAGAGAGAGAGGACCCCTTCTCAGCTGGATAGTCTGCTTTTTCGTTTCCATCTTATATTCCCATGCTTGGGAACGAAAGCGTCGTCTACCAGCCTATCTGCCTCAGCTAAGTATCGCTACATTAGCTTGGATCATATCATCAACAACCCTAAAATTCCAGTGCTGCATTTATGTTTGGCTGATGATATATTGCCTGCATGATGCTAGGTTTGCGGGCCCCACCGTCATCCATCATCCTATTTCTTGGGTCGACCTATGCGTCCAGATGTTCTACAATTAAAAATCCGTGCTAGCATTATTTCTTCTGCAGCATAGAACTAGGGTGGTAGTAGTATAGCTATGAGGCTACGAACGCAGTAACGCCATCGGTTGTGGACTCGGGTGTGAACTTTATCCGGAACAAGAACCTGCGTGGTGAGTTTTTTGTGTGGCGAGTTTACTCATCGCAAAATTACTCATCAGCATTAAATGATTAAGAATTTTGTTTGAGAAAAGACGTATTTTGTAGCAAGAGAAATGTCCTTTGATTATTCCAAGTCGTTTAGGAAATTAGTTGGTGGTAGCCTTGTCATGAAATGTTTAATGACAGTCCACATTTTCACTGAAAAAACATTATAGACTCTTTGTTAGTCAGTGCATCTGTGACTGTGACTCACTTTCATCTCCGAATATACTATAGGCACATGCTATATCTCAAACTATAAATTTCGTTCGAAAGCCCTAAAAACTAACAAAATGTACCAAAGGTCTCAAACAGGAATAATATTGACACCAAAAAAGATGTTCGCAAATGTGCTTATTAAATTATATCCTCCTTATCATATTGTGTCATTACTACATCTTCACATAGTAATTAACCTCGATAAGAGTGATTTTTCCACGTTACACTCATCTTTCTTTTTTATTTGTCATGATGCAATTATTAAATATAAACTCAACCCTTGAACGAATGTGCTAAATGAAATTTTATGATGTTAGGTTTTATTACCCTTTTATTACCTCTAGTAAAAACATTGTTTTTACAAGAAATTTAATTATATCTCATCACGTGACGTGATAAATTTTTTTCGATGAAGGCTAAAGCAAGTCTGGTTTAATAAACTCAACCCATGGACGGATGTGTTAAGTGAAATTTTATGATGCTATGTTTTATTACCCTTTTATTTCCTTTAGTAAGAAGTGTTGTTGTAAGAAATTTAACCATATATCATCACGTACTTAAATGACATGATCATTTTTTTGCCCGCAACTGCACCTCTAAAATTGGTTCGTTTTAATCATTACAAAAATATTTGAGTTATCGGTATTGCGATTTGTTTTTAATATTATTTTTCCATAATCAAAACTTCATTCTCCTTTCGACATACATACATTTAATTTGCAGTCTCCAATAAATAAATTCATTACTATTCACTCCCTTGGTTGGCTCCAATTGACTGCCCTCATTAAGTCTTAATATTTCACAAAATGTCGCCAATCCCACAGCAGATGAGAACAATTACGGCATAGCGATTATTGTCTCAAACAATAATCATCGAGAGTGTTGATGTTATCTTTCACATACATCAATGCGGCTCCCCAAAAGGGGGTATGCCATTCGACAATAGAACATCTAACCGTCATCATCAGCATCATCATCATTGTCATCCCCAAGAGTTCAACATTCTGAGTTTCCCCACAAGATCTAATAAGTCATGAAAACCTGATAGATTCGTGTTTCGACCGGGGATTGGATGAGATTTGCGGAATTTTCAGAGCTTCTCTCCTACATCCAGGTACTCTGAACTTTCCTGAACATCCGATTGATATCTTCTGACCTTTCGAGCATTTTGTTGTAAATAGAATATTTTCTGAAGAAAACTCATTGCTTATTCAGTTTTATAGAATTTAATCGGTTTTTGCCTCGGGGATTTTAATTTCATTCTTTTGTGACATATGCGGTAAATCACATGAGGAATTTCGCAATTTGTCTTTTAGCATACTAATGTCTTTTTGTGAACCCTGCGATAATTGACAAAAGATGGGGTTAAAAGTTTTTGTTGTGATGCTAATGTAATAGAGAACAACTAAAATTTCTACGATTTAGAGAGGCTTAATAAAGCAATTTAAAAGTATATCGTTACATCTTTTGTCGATCAGAATACATTAAAAATTATACATAGAATGAATTCCAATGGTTCAGTGACCGCTACGTTGTCATTAACCAAACTTTTGGACTAGAATGGTCTATATAAAAAAGCCATTAGTTTAAACCATCTGTGCGGTCCTATACCTAGAGGCGAAGGCACTTGATTTCATTTTAAAAGCCTCGGTTCGAAAATCATGCATCCACATGTTCTTCCCATTTTCCTAGTATAGATTTGATTGTTTTCGCTCAGACAAATCTCTCACTCTCGCGAGTGGTGTTGGCTCGACATTTTTCATTTTTCTTTCTACTAATGTGCTGACTATAGCTCACTGCCCTCTTAAGTATAATTATGATATTATTAGAGGTAATAAAAGGGTAATAAAAGATTCATAAAATGTCACTTGACCCGCACGTTAAAGTGTTCAGTTTATGTTAATACTCGTATCTTAACAAATAAAGAATGATGTCTTCGAAGATGATTAAATGTCATTCTAGTGGAAACGAGATGCTATGGGATGATGTAGTAACGATACTATATGCTTTGAAGAATACATTTCACCTATTGTGCAAATTAGAGCTCAAAGTTTTTTTGATATGATAGTTCGAAATTCAATGTTGATCTAATCAGAAATCTAGTCTTTGGGCAAATCAAACAACCATGTAATTTAAGTTTTAACTAAGCAATGTTATTACTAGGGTAATAAAAGGGTAATAAAACAAAACATTATAAAATTTCAGTTAATGGGTTGAGTTTATGTTTAATATTTGTATCTGGATAAATAAAGAAAATAGATGGGTGTAGCGTGGATTAATGATTAATTTTATTATGAGGTAAATCTCACGTAGGGAGAGATGGTCCCAAAGAGATGGTTTTACCAAATATGACTAAGGGGAGAGAGGGGTCTAAATTTTACAAAAAAAAAAACGCTTCACGTAATTGATGGATGTTCCCTAAAAAACTTCAACACAATGCCCAATGAGGCTACATAAAATAAAACAATACAAAATCCGACCCAAGACTCCCTAGGCATGAACGCCCTTACGCGGCGCAATAATCCTTGCCAGCGTAGTTCAACTAGTTTCATATAAGTAGCACTCATGTCAAACGCATACCACATAGGTTCTTGTCCAGGATAAAGCTCACAGGCGACTCCGCAAGAGGTCACGTTATTGCACTTGTAAGCCCATAGCTATACTACTATCCGGCCAATTCTGAGATATAGAGGAAATAATGCTGGCCCGGTGAGAGAACTAGCAAGACGGACATACGACTGGAAGAAAGGAATTCATAAGTTCCGAATCCTTGAAGGATAGTAGCGCCATTTAAGAAGAAGAATAACAGTAATTATAATTTTTTTCAATTAAAAATACTTTTGAAGGACATCTTCATTTATGCCACACGACACAAACTTCTTTCGCGCGTACTTTTTTCCCCTTTTATCTGTGAAACAAAGATAAGCCACTGGAAAACACGACATTCTCCACACAGAATGCGTATCCCGGCCTTAAGACGCACTGGCGAAACCTTTTTTCCTCCTTTTTTTCTCGGTAGTCGCATTGGTTGAGTAATTCTGTATCTTATGGGGTCCATTGTCGAAGTTGATCGAAATCCGAAGTACGTGACTAAAGGCCCGTCCACTACGCGGACTTATATCCCTCGCGCTTATCGTCGTACGGCCTCAGACAAAAGCGCGCATGAGCTTTTAATTTATGTCCGAGCAGCTTGGCCGTACTGCCTTTGCCATTGAAAATATCAATCGAGGAAAAATTGCAATAAAAACTCGACGAATCAACTATTATCAGTTACCGAGTTCGAGACGTTGCCAAAAACCGGCAAGAATGGAAACGAATCCTGAATAGAGTTCGAGACCCAGCGGCACTGAAAGCAGCGTATACGTTGCGGGGACGTCCCGCTCGGACCGCCAACTAACGGATCAAAGAAGAAGAAGAAGTGTTCGTTCACTCTGGACTCTCAAGAGAATCATCTCAGAGTGTTCACTCAGTTTTTATTCACACCACCCAATACCTAAAAAAAATGTTGCCTCACCATATGTTAGTACGAGCAAAAAAAACAAGTAGATGATCCAAATTTGACATTAGTTCGACCTTGACTTAGATCAACTGTCCATGGAGGCCCGTTCATTACATGCTTGCAAAAAAATTTCCCATAAATGCTGTTGGATAGGTTCGGGTCTTGGCTGTTGTCAGGTTTGTTATGGAAGTGTCAAAAACAAGCGTTTTCGTGAATTACCTTTAAAATATTGTAACTGAAAATTCTTTCCAGAATAACATTATTAAAAAAATTATTACAGAAAACGTACAAAAATTGGAACAAGATTTAATGTCGTCAATTTTTTTGCAAAATTTTAATTTCTTTGACATATTTAAGCCACCGCCATCTATGTTTTTTTTTTTTTTTTTTTTTTATGTGACAGTGCTAAGCTCAGGAGTCACCCTTTGTACTACCAGTCCGTCATGTCATTTGTCACGTCATGGTGCAATGTCTAGCAGTAAGCTTAGTACGGGGAGGGGAGGGGGGTATAGGTTAAGGGTTAAAAGGAACGGGGGGGTATTGAAGAAGGTGGTGATGAACCCTGCGTTTGAACTCTTGGATGTTGTAGGAGCTCGGAAATACTGACTGCGAGAGACTATTCCACAGTCGAGTTGTTCTATTAACAAACGAATTCATATCTTGTTGAGTGCGTGAAAGGGGGAGTTGCAGGTGAAGGGAATGAGACGAGTGGGCTAATCTGGTGTTGCGGTTATAAGATTGCCGTGGAGGCAGGAGAGCGTTTAACTCGGAGGAACAGTCATTATGATAGTAGCGATAAAATTTAGTCAATGCTGCTGCTGCTGTATGACTAAATGAATGACAAATGAGCAAAATTTCGAAAAGACCTAATATTAAATGAGACAATATCCAGAAGTGGATTTTTTTATGAAAATCAATAATTTGATCATTATATTAAAGTAACCTAAATTTAGCATGACATCTGTATTTATGATCTTGATGTCTCTCTACGCCACAGTTACCCGAAATATCAGCATAAAATCTCGGGTTTTCCGCAAAATTATGCTATTTTTTTGACATGTTTCATTTGTGACAAAATCCCCATGATTTTTTTGTTGTTGTTGCTAAATAATATTTTCTATCTAATAAATATATCGGACATTTATTTGCTAACCTAATTTTTAAGTTTGTTTATTAAATCAATAACAGGCTGTGCTATTTTTTGTCCCCTATTGCAAATGATATTATCGATCCATGCTACAGTTTTATCTGATTAAATAATTTACCATATTCAAAATTAATGAAGCCATTTAGATACCAGAAAGGAACAGCAGAGGCAAAAAAAAATGCACAAGACCTTCATCTAAAACTAAAATCCGCTTCGTTTTTTCTCTAATTAAGAAAATCAAGCCGCGATAGTTGCGAAATCTAGAGATGTGATCATCCTATGACATTTTAACACCTAGTCAACCTTCCAATTCCGTTTCAATGTAATGCACAAATCCCTTCAAAAAAACGACTCGATAATTACGGCCGGCGCGGTACAACTACATATCATCAATACGCATGCGCACCTGGATAAAAGTGACATCTTCTCATGACATAAATACCGCGCTGTGCAGATTGCGCTGCACTTTTGCGCGAATCGATTTCCATTCTAGAGCATAGATGATCTAAAAAAGAAGTAGGCGATCCGCATTTGAAGCTCATTCGAAAGTAAAAGTGACGTGGGTCTAGCCATGCGCATACCGCTTGATTGGTATAAGTTACGAGCCCAGCAAAGAGCCACACGGTGACAGTGATGGCGCTAATGGAAAACATCGACTAGTCATCATCATCATTGCTTGAGGCTAGATCGTCGGTCTTGGTCTTGCTCAGCGCGGTCTCTGACAGTGTGTGTATGTTTATCTAAGCATCTTGTGCAAACAAGGTCACTAATTTAATCGTTTACGCATTTCTTGCGTTACGCAACAGCCGATTGCATCGGAAACTGCATCGCGCCGACTGCAACATTGCACCAGGAACAGGTTAAACAAGTGTGTCCAAAAATGCCTTGAAGATGTCCAGCCAGATGATAGCCCACTATCGCTGGTCGATAGACGATCCGGCTTCGCTTATTGATACATAACAAAACGACGACGCAGTTAAGAAACTCGAGCGGCGAAGCTCTAAGCCTCATAATTGATTGAAGGCCGATCGGTGTTCACTTTTAACGATACCGGCACTGCCCACTGTCACCGCCTTGAAAGATCATCTGGCCGTTATCTCATTCCGAACGCGGCATTACCGATCGTTCCATTGGAGAAAGCGCTGAGTTACGGCGGGCGAGTTGGGACGCAAGCGACGGCTTCAACTTCATCCAAAGCTTCACGCTATTGATTTGATTTTTTTAAAGCGGCGCGATCATGCGCGGATTTACGAGTCTGGCATTTTCGATTGAGGAATTCGCCTGGAGGTGACGCACAACAGATTTTCGGGTGGTTTTTCAGGTTTGGTTTTTTTGTTCGCGAATGTTCGCAAAACTGTGCCTCCTGGGTACAAGTGTTGACCCATTGCAGACGACGCTGCTGTCATTATTAATAGTCCACGACTTGCGCCCTGTCTTCTCACTTTCGCGATCGATTGACGCTGATAGCGATTAACGAACCTTGCCTCCACAACCTGGCAAGGTACACGGCAACCAAACAAAACCCAGACGTGTGTGATCAGATCATATTATTTAAGTCTTTCGTTTTTTTGATGTAACCAAGAGAAAAGAATTGACTCTTTGTGTTTTTTATTAAAAAGACTAAAAAATAACGTGGATTTGATTGATGAATCAGTAGTGTGAACGATGCCAGAGGTCAGGTATCGCAGGAAGCTTGATGTCACCCGCTTTTGTGTTGTCAAAGACTCGTTTTCTTGGTTTCTCTCCGAATTTAAGACTTCCTGAAGTTATTTTCGGTCGATGATGATTTTTTCGTCGTTGTTTTTTTCCTCTCTCGAAATTTGTAATGTACATAATCGATATTTATGGGAGACATTATGCAACCGAAAGAGATTAGTACTGAAATTTGCACTGCAGCTAGATTTTATGATGCGTCGTTTATTTCGAGAATAAACAATTTATGACTCGGTCCTGGTCGTTCCTGATTGCCGTATTTAGTAATTTTTTATTGCCCGAAAGTTTAAATGTCAAAAATTTTATTCTTTTAAAGAGCACCTGTCGCATAAATTTACTATAGACAAATGCTGGAGATTTATGTTAAAGGTGTGAAGCTATGTGATGCATTCCTTGGCATCATTCTATTGGGTTGTGATGCTATCGTTGAAAAACTTTTACTTTTTTGCTTTAAAAATTGGCACCTTTCTATTTGAAGTCATCGTCATAAATGGAATATCGAACTACACAAAAACTTAAAACTTGCAATTGAATTCTTTTATCTCAGACGAAAAGATAGCAGAGCTCATTCAAATCAAATAAGAAGGTCTTAATTTTTCATTACTACTATATTCCCCTTATTATCGTGAATAGCTATTTGACGGTCGTGGCTATTCGATCCTTGTCAACTACATATAATTCTGCACAATTTGGCACCATCTCCATTTTGAAGTGCAGCCCTGAAAACAAACTGTCAGCTGGGCGACTGTTTTCAGCAGAGACATTCTACAATCGTCACGATTTTATAAAAGATTACGGAGGCGTAGGACTAAATCTTATCAAGTTTGAAATTTCCGGTGTGCGCCATTGATGATGTATGGTTTTTCAATCGGGTCAACCTTGCTTTGATTCCGGGTCAAAACGGTTACTAAGGCAATGAAGAGGCGAGAGACTCTGGTCAGAATGCGCTCTATTCATCAATCCGGAAATGGCTATTAAGAGCTACCTACTAGCTAAGTGAAGAGGGCGATCGAAATTAGATTAAATATATCCATATGGCCTGATAAATTTTAATTGGCTTTTTTGCGCTATCTCGTAACGGAGCCAGGGAATCTTTGGGACGCTCTAGGAAGGCTGTTGGGACACTGGATGGTTTTATTACAGGACATTGTGCCCTACCTATGAAGGATCGCGCGGTTATTTGACCGATTATGTAGACTTTGCTTCGAAAAGGATGAGTCTGCCCGTCATATTCTTTGATACTGTTCCAGGGTAGTGGGTTCCAGAATAACTTTAATTGCTCGAATAGATTGGTCTGCTTCTATGCTCTTGGGTCTTGGTAGCCTAGGGAGTAAGGCGTCTGGTTACCATCGCAAAGGTCCCGGGTTCGAATCCCGGCAGCACCACGGTTCTTCGCCTTTTCCACTTTCCCACCTGCATAACTTTCTTTCTTTCTTCTTTACATTCCTGATTTCTCCTGCCATAGCCTTCCTTAGCCCTTCCCCGCTCCATCAAAGCGCATGTCATCGATTAGTTGATGAGATTCAACAAGTCTTAGGAGGCATAACACTCCCAGCGAGCTGTTTCTCGATGCCCCGATGTCAGAGTCGCGATAGTAATGGCTGGGGGTAGGTGGTATAAAAATATCGCGGCTAGGTTGTGGCAGTTTATTTCTTCCCAACTAGAGCTGCTGTACGACATTGCACTCTATTCGAAGAAAATAGATTGTCGACAGTATAAAGGGCTTTTCTTAAGCCTCTAGTCTTTCACATAAAAAAAGGCTAATGCCCGGCCGCAGTATCCTAAACGCAAAGTGGAACTCTTTTATCACAATCGTTCAATACGTACGTCCCTCAAAATTATCGAAAAGAAACGCCCAAACATACGCACATTTCGCAATAAAAAAAACACGAAATACGACAATTGTTCAAATCATTTATTATTCCCTTATCTCATTCACCATTCTAATAATTCATTTAATTTCATTTCTTCGTTTGCGATGATAAGACCCGCGATAACAAGCTCAAAACAGATGGCGACTTCACTTCGACATTTGTAAGGCCCGCTCTGGTGCCTGACCCGCTTGGCACATTTTTTGTTTCGGCTAATTTTCGTTCGTCTTCTTCTTCCCTGCGTGACATCCATCCATCCATAGTTCCGTTTTAATAAAAACAAACAAGTGACGCGTCACGAGTGACGACCATTACACATTTCAATATCCTTAAAAATGCCGCCTTTGGCGGTTGCCGTTGTTCGTTTAAATTGAGATCCCAGATTTGCGTTCAGGAAAAACCCGCCCCTTACAGAGTACCGCCCATTGCCAATGCGTTCAACACAGAGAAAAACATATAGTTTCTGTGTGATAAAAGAGCTTCAATTTGCGTTTCTACTTTGCGTTTGGGATGTAAATGGGTTGTTATTGGTTTGAATTTATATTCCATGTATTTTTGTAGATATTTTTAATCTGCCACAACCGGAAATTAAGTAATGCATACACTAAGACAGGTCGTAGGTATAAGACAACCCTTCGTTGAAAGTTATGGACCACACCATGAAAAAAGAGAATCTGAAAATCGTTCTTTTCATGCGCAGTGAATCTCAAATTCTCACAAGCGAGCAACGTCACTTTGTTTGTTTTGAAAACCCAAATTACCGGCTTCATTTGCTTTCTTTTATGTTGCGGACTCTATTAGTAATGTCAAAGTAAACAGTACAATAGGGCAAGAGAGTGGCCGTGCTACCTCAGGACCCAGAACCTCATCAAAGAGAAGAAGAAGAATAACAAATTTTGTTCCATTTTGTTCCATGTACTCGAAATCAGAATGTCAAAAAGTATTCATCTATTCCCAAATGTAAAAAGTAGGGCGTTTTCAACGATTCAAACTTGCGGCATATTTGCTTTTGCATGTTGTTCAATGAAGCAACTTGCAAAAGCACAGTGTTCAATGATTAAAACTTAAAAGCAAATGATTGCATACTTTGGCAGCTTTTTCAAATACTTGCAGTTGTAATTTTGAAGAAGAAGACACGTCAGTGCTGCCATACATTTTTGTTTTACTCACTTTTTCATTATTAATTTAACCAATAATGATTTCTTTTTCATTTTTCTCTGCACGAAATGGGAGACATTACTCGTATCCGCACTTTCTACTAGAATTTTGTTCTCAACAATTCCAATTAATGATTTTAAATTTCTTTTATCCATTTTGTTTTCAGTTTCTCGCAATACGTGGGTAGTGGAAGCACTAATTTCACGTATGTCAGCTGACAATTTTGACATATAATGAGTTATGTTCAATGATGCATGTTGTTTGCTTTTGCATGTCGCTTAAGCTGTCAGTCAACGTCATTTGCTTTCGTGCAAGTCTGCAAAAGCATCCTGCATCATTGAAAACACCCGTACTAATTCAGTAATTTTCTTTCGCTTCTACTTATTAGTATTAGTTCGAGTACTTTTTATCGATTCCGTGTCCCTACTCATGTCATCCAACCCATGGAGACCATTAACAGCCATTGCGTAGCCGTTTCCGATTTCCTCAAGTTCAGCTGACAAGTGTCATTTTCAACAATCTCATTATTTTCAACTGATTCCTCAACTCGCATGCCCTGTGATGAGTACCACAAGCCATGCGAGAAATGCTTGCTGCGTCTTTAGTATATTTTTTCTAGATTGAGCTTTCGGCAGTCTAAGCGCTACCTTAGCCAGTTTATACATAAGTAGTCACAGCATTCCACCGTTTTTGATGGCTCACGATTTCTCGATTTACCAATCCTTTACCGATGGAAGAGTATCGAAGGGAATCTCGAAGTCAATCCAAGGGGAATAGTCGAACAAAGTCTCAAAACACAACTTTGTTACTCGTTGTGACACTAGTATGGTTTTTGGGTTGGCGAATTTGCTAATCAGGCAATATTTTTTTTGGATTTGTGCCTAAAATTATTAGGTACCTATGAAGGATCGCAAGGGTAAATGACCTAAACTGTAGGCTTTGCCTCGAAAAGGATAAGTCTGCCCGTCATGATCTTTGACACTGTTCCAAGATAAGGGGGACCAGGGTAACTTTGGTTGCTCGAACCGTATATGTATTTTTCTGCCCAATTACGTTGAGATTTTAGAGTAAAGTGGAATTCGTTTATCGCAAAGAAGTTTCTATTCACCACATTCGAATCCATATTCGTTCAACACAGAGAAAATCATAGAAATTTCTGCGCAATAAAAGAGCTGCAATTTTCGTTGCCACTTTGCGTTAGAGATGTAAACAAGCCTTTATCGGTTTGAATTTGTATCTTAATCTGCCCCAGTCGGAAATCGCGCAATGTATAAACTAAGGCAGGTCGTAGGTATAAGACCTTACCTTACTACCGTTAAAAATTATGGTCCACATCATAAAAGAAGGGAATCTGAAGATTGCTCTTTCCATGCGCAGTGAGTCTCAAATCCCAAAGGCGATTTTTATGCTGTGGACTCTATCAGTAAAGCCCTAGTAACGAAGCAACTTCTGAACTCAGTAATTCAGCAAAAGAGAAGAAGAAGAATGCCAAAGTAAGGGATGGCAAATTTGCCCCATTTTGTTCCATGCTTCAGAGAGACCCGCAATTCCTAAACAAAAACACAAAATAATGATTATAAAATGTACAAAAACAATCCGCTGCTCAAGCTGTCGATTTGTTATTAAATTGTCATACGCGAAAGAAAAACATAACATCGCTATTTTCAATCTTACACATTTTCTGACAACTGAAAATTACCTTTGCGTTTGTCCGCTCCACTCTCTTTGCACTTTTCAACTTATTGCACTATTTTATTTCTACACTTTTTGAGTATTAAAAAACACAGAAACTAGGTCTGTTGTCGAAGAGCGAAACTGTTGACTCATGCCCAGTGTTGCCACTTTGATCCTTTTGGATCAAAAGTGATACTTTTTTTCTTGATTTTTTTGAAATGATACTTTGATACTTTTTCCTTGGAAATAATACTAATTTGATACTATCTATTTACCAAAATTTATTCTACCAAAAAATTCCCTATTAGAACTGTTTTAAATATATTCTTGTCCATATTTGCCATCTGTAATGCCATGCACACGTAAAAGTCAGTATGACGGTTGTGTTATATATAACTACGCCGGCGTACGTACTCCAATGAAAATGAAACGCACCTATAGATAGAATTGGGGCTACAGGCTTCCAATTGCTGAATAATAAGCGCACGCAACTTGCATTATTGAAAACACCCTGGATTTTTTTACCGAATTGTATTTTTGATTATTTTTTTAAATGAATTGTTTTTGTTGATTATTCTTTTAATTGAATTGTTTTTGTTTATTTTTTCGCAAATTGAATTGTTTTTATTAAATTGTTATTTATGTTTAGTATAAGAATTGGATTTTGTTGTTTTTATTAAATTGTTATCCATAAATTTCCGTGTTTTTTTCTATTTCTTACTCAACTCAAGAAGATACTTTTGATACTTTCTACGAAAATTATTTTTGATACTTTTGATCCTTTTTTTATATTTTTTCTGATACTTTTATTATTTAACTTGCGGCAACACTGCTCATGCCATGTTTACATTAGGTTAGAAAGAGCTGTCAAAACATAAAGGCGCCTCTCTACAAAAATTTCATCGTCCATAATCGGAAATATTCGAGCTTTTCAATTTCAAGGAAAATTCAAAAAATTATTTCGATTTTTCAAACTAGAAAACTAACTGGGAATCGAGTGTCAGTATTTCGGGTTTCTGGTGTGGATATATAATATTTCTGGGTTACGGGATTTGCGTTTCGCGTTTTGTTTTCGGGTTTCGGGTTTCGCGTTTCGGGTTTCGGATTTTAAGGTGGAAATAGACACGTCCTAGAATTATACGCTGCTGTGTGTAGGTGGAACTCAGCCAAAAGTTGCCATGCTCTAGCCAGCTACATAGCCACAAGTGCCCAGAAACGGGTGTGCAACAAAAGTGCGCGTGACGCGAATACTTTGTTTTTACCCCTGGCAAAATGTGCCAATCGTGCCTAAAGAAGTTAACACTACAAAAAAACCACGGTTATACTGGGTTACAATCCTAGTATTATCAAGGTTTCCAAATCTGCATCTATAGCACGGTATATCACAATCCGAATCAACTCCAACGCCAATATAGGAAAGTTATATTTCCAGTTGTTTGACAGCTTATTGCTTCCAAGTGTCAAAATCAATTAATCATGCTTGTGTCATGTTTTCATATTAGTGTGACTGAGAGAGTCATTTTTACTTTGTAGTTTTAGCATTGACAGCTATGAATACTATAACAGCTGTCTGGCACTACTGTACCTGGTAGAACTAAACTATGGCACTTAATTCCACCATAGTATGGTACACAAATCAAGTCTGTCAGTAGTTTTACAGTGAATGGATGCTTTAGCGAACGATGTTGACTGATTGGTTTTGGCTTGAAATTGATGCTATGAATGTGGATTGTGGGCGACGTTTATTTTCTGCAGGGCAGTACCTACCATACACCTCCTGGAGCAATGGGTCGATTGCGTGAAAATTTTCAAATCACATCTATTGTTGGAAGACCCTGTATGTTTGTTCACAGAGTGGGTTTTGAGATCTTTGCGCCCATGCAATCCAACATCATTCCCGCTCGAATCTATTTCGTAATACACACACACTGATAAACCTAGAATATACGAATATCTTCCTCTGCCATATTTAAACTCGTTAAGTCAAGGGATTATTGTGGTGTTAATATTTTGTTTACACCCCCTTTTAAGAGCTAAAAGCTTTTTAATTTACCCTTGTTACTTTTCCTCCTTTCAAAACGCTAAAAAAATAGAGCAAAATCCCGAAAACATTTCTGGGTTCCTAGAAATATGCCATAATTTGCAGCTACACCCAGAGCGAATCCTGTCTATCGATATTCCATAATACAATAGAGCATTCCACGAAGCTCTACCTGTTATACCTGGTGGCAGCACATCACAATGTAGATTTCTATCACAGCCCACCAAAGTATGTTTTCCAATTCCCTTGACACTTCCGCCGCCTGTCATCATTCCGAATATTTCAATTACGCCAAACAATGTGACGAGTCCGCCCTTGCGATACTTTTTCACCCAGAATTTTTCGTGTTTCCTGTTAATGGTGGATGGGTGTAGAAATGCCGACGAAGGTAAAAGTGATTAGATTAAACAGAAATTGCACCTCGCCATAGATGGAAGCTCGCCATTGGATGAAATTGAGTTTTATGGCGGGATTAAAAGCGGTACAAAAGGAAGCGCTGTTCTGTGCGGCTTCCTTAGTTGCTGCGAGCGGGCCTCTCACTGCGGCTTTCAAATTAGATACATGACTCCCAGATGGCACCACTGACCTTCTTTGGAGTGTGTTTAACCTGTTCGTAACCTTCTTACCTTTAGTCAATCTTTCGCAATCGCAGTTGTGAACTTGAGAAAACATTTTAACAACTTGGAGTAACGAGAAATCAATAGAGTATTGAAAGAATGAAAAGACAGGTAATGGCGCATTGTGCTACGAGATCGGCAGATGTGGTGCTCGTTTTAGGAAATATTTGAGGAATCTGAAGGACTGATCGCCACTCTCAACTACATCAATCCTTCACTATTGCGATGCTGCATTGTCTGACCTGCAAGATTTCGCGTATCGCCGCTCATCAACTTGGGCCTCTTCAAAGTCATCGCATGAAGAGTTGTGAGTTGACTCATTGAACCTCTGAGGTGGACTGGTCGTAAATTTCTCTAATTATTGCTGGACGTTGGCGGTTTATTCTTAGATAATTGTCGCTTCGATTGCTGTGTTTACATTGGGATATAATTAACTGTTGCTGCATTAAATTAATTTTGATTGATGACTTGCGGAATTTATTCGACGGTTTTTTAATGAACGAAAATCATTTGGTGTCAATGACTTTTATTTCATTTACAAAACAGATCGATCAATTTTTAAAACAGAATAAATTAATTTTGCGTCATTGATTTAGGGTCAATATTCTGGTGTCTGGTCCTTTATACGAAGATGTTGTTTATGTTAATTAGGCTGATAATCCCCTCTGGGTAAGCTTTCCAGACAGTGTGAAATTTCATCGCTAATTTTAATGAACAAACAAAAAAAAAGGAAAATTAGCAAAACTTCGTAATTGAGTTTGGGTTTAAGTACCAAAACAGACTAAAGTCTGCGTTGAGAACATTTATTCCTGAAGCTTCAAGCATGTTCAAATTAGGCTGTTTAACACGATTGAACACATCAAAGCCCGATTCTCAGAAGAATTAGGTAAAGGTGGCAAAGTGGAAATTTGAAGCCGGCTTAGGTGCTTGCAAATGAATTTTTCAATTTAGACGTTTATTCGCGCCGTGTTTTGAACTGTTTTGAGAACACCCCAGACCATTCCGAAGATTTAAGGAAAGCTATGAGAGGTTAGTTTTAAAGCCAGTTTGTTTGTGCTGCGAAACTCTAGGTGGGCTAATTTAAAATTTGTTTTTGTCGCCTACTTTCAACGTAACTAACTAGAAGTCCTTCAACTGCCATTCTATGGTCTCCTTTTTTTATTATTTTCATTGAGTTAGTGTTCGCTGTTGATTAGGGTTGATAGATCGGCCACCCTGTTCCTTGATGTCCTCGTCCGAGTAAGCCGGCATATCTGGTGCCAGGGAACACGAAAGCTTCATGTAGCCGGACCCTGACATATGGCTTCTTAGTCCTGTGGGATTCCGACAAATGATCGACCACCTACTTGTCGTACGGAAGCACCTTCGTAACTATGTACATATGGCCCTCTGAACTTTGCTTCCAACTTCTTCGATTCCCCTGTGGCTGCAGATTCATTGTGAATTTCTACTATATGGTCACCTGGTAAGTAGTCGGTGTTTGTCGGTTGACTTCGATGTTTCCATTTCGCTGCTGAGACTGTCATTCTTGCGACGGCTAAAGTTCTCTGCTCTGCAAGCATAAAGATTGGATCATCAAAGCATGCGCCGACATCATGAAGGGCTAAGATCAATTCGTTGGCCGCCAAGTCTCTTGGCCGGAACCAAAACCTTAGTTTATAAGGCGACCTTTTCGTTGTTGTTCTATTCGTCATTGAATTGATAGTCCACTGTACCGTTGTGATATGCTAATTCCAATACTTGTCAGTCGTTGCTATGCTAGTTGCAATCGATGTTTCAATTGTTTGCTGGGCACGCTGGTTAGGGCCCTTAATGGCCCAAGTGCATCTTGTGGAAGAGAACAGAACCGCGAGGCATGTGACGAAGTTCTGCCTCAAAACGATCCTCTGGCACCGCACAACGAAATATATGCCTTTCACGAAGTTCTTAATCCTAACGAACTAGAAGTTCTTCTGCCACCGTTGCAAAGACCGCTCCACTGATAAGTGCTCTAGGTTGTCATGAGCATGACACATCCTCAAGATTCGCCATCTCACTGGATTCGCAACTATCCGTTTTTTTTTTTCATTTGATGTTTGTCGAAAAGAGAGGGCTGTTCTGGACGACATAGTTTTACCGTAGTTGTCTTGTTTCATTGGCCCCTTCTCCTGACTCCAAGGTTTTAATGTTTTGCTTGATTTCGTCTTGTTGTTGCATTGTCAACAACTAGTCGTCTTCACTCAGTTTAATTCGTACTATATTCTCACCCACGATTTTGGCAACAATCGAAAGTTCGTTCGTCTGTCGACTTAATGCGTCAGCATCTCGATATGGAACGCCGGCTCGATGTACCAACCAGCGATCACCAACGAGTTATCCGTTAAGTTAATGGCTTGGTCAGCTTACGTATTGATAGCAGCACAATCAGTCACAACTCTGATTCGTTTGCCTAAAATATACACACGGACTCGCGAAATGATTCCTCAATCGCTATAGTATCTAACGCCTTGCCTGCGCATAAGGAATGTCCCATGTGGCCCATGTGAAGAAAAAAGATTGCTGTCCGATTTAGAAATGGCAAAAGGCGGCAAAATGTAAGAATTTCGTCGTGGATATGTGAGTAATAACTGCAGTGGTCCCCCAACTGAGTGCTAATCACGTCTAAGGCTGCTTGACCATAACTAATACGTTTGGACATAGAGTGGAAAAAGTTCCCTTCCATGAACTTTGTTTTGTGCGGAAGATCTCAGTTCTGTCCAAGATCTTCTCCTCTCCTAATAGGATTCTTCTCCAAGTTGATAGAGGTCTTTCAACTCGACAGATTCCTTGCGGATTCCAGTCAAGGATCTGTTAACTAGATTCTCGTTTTCGTGTCCTAAGGTGTGAACAAATCCAATTCCATTTTTTTGATTTATTCATCTATCTTTTGTTGGTCGGCGCGGTGCCATAGTTCTTAACTTGCAATTGTATTTTGCCAGTGGATTTTTTGGATACGACGTAGGCATCTGTTGATGAAATTTGAATGCGCCTTGCGATGAATTGAACAGTTTTAAAGTTGGAGCTAAAAAACCGCAATTTGGCGTTCGTTGAGATCTCCGTCGATCTCCTTATGCGAATCCGGCATGCATATGCCCTTCTTCGAATTTATTGATTAACTTCAATATAACTGAGCGAGAAGACCCTTGATGATAGCCACTGGCAGTATGAACTTTACGAACTGTTTGCGTGAAATTTTTATCATTTTTGTAGTGAATTTTACCACTATTTCAATGCGAGTTTTGCGAGTGTGTATCGATCCATCCATCGATCGAAGACCGGTTCTACACATTCAACTGTGCATTCCACTTTTTGACGTTCAATTCTGTCGCTCGTGTCTACACATTTTCAACTTTTCAAGAAGAAAATCGAAAGGCTCCGCTGCTATCCGTGTACACTCATATTCATACATATTCGCACACTCATAAAAATGTTGAACGAAAACACAAAAGTTGAACGCAAATCTCCATCTCATTCTGAGCTGCTTTCCATTTTCCTTTCAACTCTAGTCTGTTTCAAACTTTGCATTGGAGTGAAAGAGAAAAAAAAGTTGAACGTCAAAAAGTGGAATGCAAAGTTGAATGTGTAGACCCGGTCCTAGATTTTATTTGTCAAATGTCATCGTAATGACACATTTTTATGTTGACAGTTCAAACATGGCGCGAAATTCAAGATGGCCTCTCTTGTTGAAAGACCATTTATATCCTTAAAAATTAAATTAAAATCCATTAAAATTTTCCTATTTATTGCAAAAAAACAACCACGTTTTTTACTAAAAGGATTCACATTACACACGCAAACTTTGTCCCATAATATTGTAAAAATTTCTTTCGATTTTTTTCAATAAACATAAATAATTTTTTATATTTTTTTTCTGTCAGCGGTTGCCGCTTAAACCAGTTCCTTTATTATTAATAAATTCCACATTTAGAGCTGACAACAAGAAAGGAGAGATTCGACAAGGCAAAAAAACATATTTACATCGTCCACCCTGGTCCGCACCTTGGCCATGGAACACCGTAAATTATGCTAAAAACAAGGCGTCACATAACCGACAAAACTGGATAAAATCGCATTTCTTCCAGATAAAATCGCGGTTCTGCCGGCCACGGTCGGCCGTTTATCAAATTGATACTAAAAAATTCAAGAACTGTAAATGGATTGTAGTAAAATGTGCGTAAAATTATTGAAATTTTTAAACTTGAAAATTACGCATGTTTTTTTTGGGTTTAAAATTCATGTGGCAGTACTTAACGTTTTTGACATATGGCAAATTGCATATGGATCGATCGCGTTTATCTGCCATTTTCTGTTAATTATTTTACCTTGTCATGTTTCAATTACATTTTCGGGTTAATTTGCCATTAAAAAGAGGTAATCCCGGCGCATGGGGTAATAGTTATGAAAGCTGCACGAGTTACATGTCATCGCGGGTGATTAATAGGATTTGAGTGGTCGGCTGTGTAGTTTCAAAATATGTATTCACAAACAAACTTTTAACAGTTATTACATCTGTCAAATTAATCAGTTGTTAATCAGTTGATTTGCACCGCGACAGACAGTGTGCAGTGTACAGTGCTGAGATCGGCAATTATGGCATCCGCCGGCTGTCAAAAAAATCTTTTTTGTACGTAAATGACGAATTCGCCTTTTTTAGACCTAAATATTTTTAAATTTATGCTGGTTTGAGTCCACGGGGTATCGACCGGCCGTAATGAGGTGCGTTATGTAAGATTGTTTTTAAGAGTAATCGAGGGGAATTATTTTTTACATTAACAGATCTTGCGGTGTAACATCTAAGGCATCAAATGAAAGGAAATAGTTTTAACTTATTTAACGTTATTTAGGGTGCGGTTCCGAAATCCCCTTGGTATGCCTAGGAGAAGTGAAAATAAGGTCTCTCCAATTTACCGATGACGAGGCCAGCTGACCTGTGAGCCACCGTAGGAATGAGCAGCGAGGCGCTTTCATAGGTGCAAATGGTGCACTTCCACCGGGCGCAATTTCTGAAATGAAGATTCCTGTGTAGTTAAAGCCCAAGCAAACATAGCAAAAAACAAGATCACAAAGGAAATCCTGATTGGGTAAAGGCAGGGATGGCGCTTTCATAGGTGCAATCGGTGCATTTACGTCGGGCGCATTTGGACAGGGCGCAATTGAACAGGGCGCAATTTCAGAAAAAAGTTGAAAAAGTGTTCCCGTGCCTTCATTGTCATATATTAAAGCAATTCCACATAATGATTGTGTTTTTGACCACGATCAACAAATGAACAGATGGAGGCGCATTATGGCATACTGCACCGGGCGCAAAAGAGGCAATCGCCGGCCCGGCACCTGCCCAACGACATGGTACTACACAGGGCGTATTCTGAGCTTAGATCTGCCACTTACGGATTTGCCCACTACGTTCAGTATAAAATGTCGCTTGTAGTACAATTCATGTAAACCTCGAAATCATACTCGACTCGACTTTTCCGTATCTACAGAGATCCTGCCAACAACACTTCAGAGATGCCTTTCGGATATCCAAACATCATTAAAAAAATTCGAGTAAATTCTAGCTGGGGCCCGGTACACGGTTGATAAAGTAGGATTCTCTGTTCTAAGAAATCGAACTAACTCAGTTCTAGTTCTAAAAACGGTGGCTAGGCAATTTTTATTTCGACTGTTCAATCAAGGTAGTTTGTAATTGAATAGCGTCAAATATAATCCCCACCCGATTCTTGTCAGGGTCTTTCCGGGGTTAATTCTAGCAATCTGTTCTTTCTCTAATCTTTATAAATGACTTAAGCCTGAACCAAATATGATTTGCCGTACCGCAGCCGTACGTGCCCTAACGATCGAGTGTATGCAAGTTCTATAAGTTAATTTAAGTCGGTGTCACATGACTACTCATGTTCATACGTTAGGGTACATACGGTTACGGTCATATTTGGTTCAATCCCAATCCCTTCCAACCCCACTTCACAGCTGGGACGATGACGGTGGTACTCTGATTAAACTCCTACGCCTTCGCTAATGCAAGACAAGCACGAGCCTGTCCACCGAAGTCAATCAACAGGAATATTGAACTCTTTCTCGATTTCACCATTACAACACCTTACCAGCCGTGTCAGTGGATGGCGTATAAAGGTCGATCCACACATGTATAAGTCGCTTCCGCGATGAATTTTTCACTGACATTCACAGCACAATGTTCAGTGGCATCCGTGGTTACAATGGAGGAAGAAAATAAAAACATTTAGTTGGTTCCTCCCATGTGGACTGTTCGTGAAGTGGAAGAAGAAAAGCAATTAGTGATAAGGTTGAGCCTCGGTGACTGATAATCGTTGATTCATTAGGTCGCCCTCGATATTCTTTAGCTAAGTTTTCTTCGGTGCCGATCGTTGAATCCTCCAGTCTGCGGGGCGGTCTTGCAAGTTTACTTGGCAAATTCCATTGGCAAACATGTCCAAACCATTCGGCAAACATGTCCAAACCATCCTAGTCGACGTTTTTCTTTGATCAGTGTCTGTTGATCACATCTTTCACAGCTTTACGAGATGCATGGCTGCGTCCGTTTACGGATAGTTTGACACAACTCCATTGCACACCCCTAGACTCCGACAATTGCCTCGCCCGGGCAGGCATGCCCAATTCATCTGCTGGTGGTAGCGCCGTTTTTTTCGCTCTTTGTAATCGTATGTGTAATTTCGCTCGAACAAGATAATGATCCGATACGCAATCGGGCCCACGCATTGCACATACGACCTACAGCGTCGATCGGAATCTTTCGTTGATCAAAACGTAGGCTAACATCGCCGAGTCTTGGTCGTATGGATTTCGCCAGGTGAGTTAATGTTTGAGTGGATGGCGCAAAATGCTGTTGCCAATGATCAAGTTGTTTGACGCTGCGATTGAAAGCAGGCGTAAGCCGTTGTCGTTAATTAATTCGTGTCCAAATTTACCCATCGTTTCTTCCCAGCCGGTTCGATATGCTTCTGAATGTTCATTGAAGTCCCCGAGTATTATTAATTTAGTTCGAGGTATCATATCCAGTCTCTGTTAAATCGGATCGCAAAATTCGTCCTTGTTCGCGCCCGAGCTGGTCTCGGTTGGCGCATAAACGGATACGATATGGGTCTTGATCGTTCCACCGATGCGATAACACTGCTGGCAGCCTGTCGATCGACCATAAACTCGACGCCGGGCTCTGGCGCATCGGATTCCTCAGATGCACTAGCATTACTTCGTGAATAGCTAGTCCGTGTATCCGGTTTCCGGATACTGTTCAATTCGTCAGGTCAACCACCCTCCTTCTTTCACACTCTGGATTATGAACCAGACGACGGCGGAGCTTTGAGGTTAGTGCGTCCGACGACTATCGCCGATGACCGTGGTTCGACTTCATTCCGCAATATAGTTCTTATTAGTGTTTCTATTGGTTCCAACTAAATAGCTTTTCTTTTTGGTTGGTTCCTCCATATTTTATTTTCTTGGCATCTCTCTTAAGCACCTAAGTCAACGTTATGTCGCGACCTTATTGGGCGGCATACGGTAAAATAAAACTTCTGTGATAAACTTAGGCTAGAAAAATTGATTTTCATATAACTACCAATGCAACAGCATCATACTGCCATAAAATCATCAAAACTAGATTTTCTGCTTCATGCCTTACGAGTGATAGATTTTAATGCCTCCCTTTTGTCTTATTATTACCGGCACGCTACCTGAATACCAAATACACCTTAAATCAGATTTTCAAGCCACAAATTCTCAAATGGGAATTTCCACACAAAAAAAACCAAAAGCGTGATTTCAGAAAATACCCAAAAACACCAAAAATAAACTTTTCTTCTTCTCCAAACCATACACGTTCAGAACAACAAAATCCATGCATCATCAGCTCTTGTATATCGTCTTTCGTGACTTGATTTTTAACTAATTCCGCCCGAGAGAGCTGCTAACACAATAATTTCTCGTTTGCCGCCGCTATTCAAAAATCTCACACTCAGTGTTATTATTTTGGTTTTTAATATATTAGGAAAATTATTCATAAACTCCCAGAACTGGGGATGAGGTAGATTTAGAGCTAGAGAGGTATTTGTGGTGCGTAATCCATGTCGCAATCAGGGATTTCTAGGCGATTACTACTAGGTTATTTTTTATGTAATATCTAGAGACTAGGTCCGCGTCATTGTGCCATTAATAACACTGGCATGAGGCATTTTTATTTAGACATATTTTTACACCAATCTTCACAAAAAGTATAATTTCGCAACTGGGTTTGGCTGGTTGGAGTGAGTGGGTGTCGCGCATTTAATCAAAAGTATTTTTTGTGTCAATCCATAGAAAGAGGCTATACAATAGTGGAAGCGGCCTCTATAAACCCCAGGTTACTAATGCCAACAATAAGCCTTAAGTTAAATTAGTGCCAGATTAGGTGGAATAACAGTTTGGCCAATAAATCAAAAAGTATTGCCAACAAAAATCCGTCGAGATTAATAATTTGTCCCAGAAGTTCGTTGGATCAGTTCAAGGTTGTTCCTTAAGATGCACCAACGGTAGGTAGCCTACCGTGGAGCATAGAGCTCGTCATAAGGCATAACTCTCGGATGATGCATTCATTAGGTCACCAGAAGAGATTTGCATTGCAAATTAAGATCGAGCCCAAAATTGGTTGAAATCTCGAGAGAGAGATCCGCATGAGAAATTCCAGATTCCTTATGCCGGTATGAGCCCCGTTCCATTGGGAATTCGTGAAAACGCTAAAAATCTGGGCGAACTTCAGTGCAAATTAGCATAGCCTCAGCACAGCACGCCACTAACTCGAATCGAACATATGACGGGTCTGAGGCGTGTAGATGACATTCGATGGGTAGAGAAAAGCGCGCGATTTTGCAATATTGACATGACGGCGAGACTTGCGCTGGCGATGAGAGTGTATGGATGCGATCATCAGTTAAATATTAGCACCCAATTACCACCATTACAATGCCATCAGTGGAGTGATGATAGTGGCTTTATTTTGTCGTAAATTGCAAATAACGTTTTATAGCGCTGCTTTATTACTAACTTTTAATGAAATTCCAAAATGGCGATAGTAATTCTTGTTTCATGATTTCAGGTCCTCGTTTGTGTAGTGTTAAGAGCCACAAACGCACGACACAAAGATGAAAATAATCGCGAATTACTTATCGATATCGATGACACGAGTACGAACAACATGCAGTATTTTTCAGCTGACTTCGATACAAGTAAGTACTAGGCTCGTTTATTGCAGTCCGACCGTCATTTTAATACCTTTATCTTACCTCAGCAGGTGCCTATAACTACGGATACGATATCGGCTTAACTGGAAATTTTCATCATGAAACAAGAGGTCCCGATGGCGTAACATACGGCTGTTACGGATGGATTGGACCAGATGAACTCCTTCGGGTTGTCCACTATGTGGCTGACGGCCAAGGCTACAGAACAGTTGAACCAAAGAAACCAGTAAAAGTTTTCCCCGAAACTCCTGGTGACCTGCAGAAGCTAGAGAGCAAGGAAAAACCAGTTGGATTGATCCTTGATTGGCAGGACCTTTACTTCCCCAAAGGCTGTGGTATGTTCGAGGGTGGTGTACGGCCCGATATTCCCGTCATTTCGCTACCTGGCGGAGGATACACCAATGTAAGAAATTTCCCCTATTTTTATGCAATAAATAATATATTTATTTTTAGAAAGACAAAATAGAGCACGGATTCACTCCAACAACTGGAGCAGGAGGTGCTCCTGGAAGCGGAGCTGGCGGTATAGGAAGTTTTGGAGCTGGTGGAAGCGGCAGCGGCAGCGGAAAACCAGGCGGTTTCGGCTCAGGAACTGGAGGAAGTGGAAAGCCTGGTGGAGTTGGAGGCGCAGGCGGTTTCGGCTCAGGAACTGGAGGAAGTGGAAAGCCTGGTGGAGTTGGAGGCGCAGGTGGTTTTGGCCCCGGTAGTGGAAAACCAGGCGGCAGTGGAGGATTTGGATCTGGCGGCGGATTTGGATCTGGCAGCGGATTTGGTGGAGCAGGAAGCGGAGGTGGATTTGGCCAATCCGGAAAGCCGGGAGGTTCAGGTAGACCAGGTGGTCCAGGTGTACCAGGAGGACCAGGTGGTCCAGGAGGATTTGGAGCCGGAGGCGGTTCAGGTGGACCAGGAAGCCCAGGAAGACCAGGCGGACCAGGCATACCAGGCGCAGGTGCTGGTTTTGGCACAGGTGGTTTTGGCTCCGGTAGTGGTGGTGGTTTTGGAGGAGGTATCGCAGTGGAAGGAGGATCCGGCTTTGGAACGCCAGGAAGACCAGGCCAGTCAGGCCAAACAGCCCAACCAGGTAGACCAGGTGCAGGTTCTGGATTTGGCACAGGTGGTTTTGGATCTGGTGGCGGGCCAGGATTTGGAGGCGGTGCCGGAGTGGATGGAGGATCCGGCTTTGGAATCGGAGGAACGCCAGGTAGACCAGGCGCAGGTGCTGGTTTTGGCACAGGTGGTTTCGGCGGCGGTATTGCAGTGGATGGAGGATCCGGCTTTGGAAAGCCTGGAAGTGGTGGCTTTGGAGCAGGAGGTCGTCCAGGCGGTGGAGGTGAGAATTTAATAACGTCTATATCGATCAATAATTCTATTCAATATATCAGTAGGTGCAGGTGTAGGATTGAGTGGTAGTGGTGGAGCAGGAGGTTTTGGTACGTCAGGAGGTTCAGGAAAACCAGGATCAGGAGGCCCAACTGGCCCTAATGGCCTAGATAATGGAATTAGTTTAGCAAGCACAGGCTTAGGCACAGTTGTTAAGCCAGGATCTGGCGGTGGTATTGGAGGAGGCTTTGGTGCTGGTGCAGGAATCGGAGGTGGTGGTGTAGGAGGAGGATTTGGATCAGGCGGATCAGGAGGTGGTCAATACAAGCCAGGCGGTTCCGGTTCAGGCGGTGCAGGTTCAGGAGGTGGAGGTTCAGGCGGTGGTCAATATAAACCAGGCGGTTCCGGTTCAGGCGGTGGTCAATATAAACCAGGCGGATCCGGTTCAGGCGGTGCAGGTTCAGGAGGTGGAGGTTCAGGCGGTGGTCAATATAAACCAGGCGATTCCGGTTCAGGCGGTGGTCAATATAGACCAGGCGGTTCCGGTTCAGGCGGTGGTCAATATAGACCCGGCGGTTCCGGATCAGGAGGTGGTCAATACAGACCAGGCGGTGGAGGTTCTTGCAATTCTTTCTAGAAAAACAATACAAAAAAGCAAAATCTAATTATTTTCAATTTTTAGACAATTCTGGAGCCTATAATCCTAATAACGATGGAAAATATACACACGTCCCTAACCCCTACGATCACATTGACAACCCTTACGATCACATTGACAACCCCTACGATCATATAATTGGACCCGAAGGAGGAGTAGGTGGAGTTGGAGGCGTTGGCGGAGTAGGAGGTTTTGGCCCAGATGGCGGACCAACAGGTCCAGGCGGACCAACAGGTCCAGGCGGTCCTCAAGGTCCAGGAGGACCAGGCGGACCAGGCGGGCCAAGCGGGCCAAGTGGACCAAATGGACCAGGAGGACCACCAGGCCCAGGAGGGCCACCAGGACCACCAGGACCCCCAGGACCACCAGGAATATTCCCAGGTAAAATTGTCAATTTCTGTTTAAATATAAAAGCTTATTCATCTTCATTTTGTACAAAATCATCATAATGATCATCATCATCGCTTATGTTTATATTAAAAAGATATCCACGAAATAATTTGCGATAATTTAGGACCATCACCGAGTCGCCCAAGTCCAGGAACACCAGGAACACCAGGATTCCCTGGTCCACCAGGACCATCAAGTCCAGGTAGCCCAGGAACACCAGGAGTGCCTGGACCACCAGGCCCGCATAGTCCAGGCTCTCCAGGATCACCGGGATCACCAGGCAGACCAGCCCCAGGAACGCCAGGACAACCAGGTTTCCCAAGTCCTGGTTCACCAGGAACACCTGGATTCCCAGGCTCAGGATCTCCTGGAAGTCCAGGCTCACCAGGAACACCTGGCTTCCCAGGCTCAGGATCTCCTGGAAGTCCAGGCTCACCAGGAACACCTGGATTCCCAGGCTCAGGATCTCCTGGAAGTCCAGGCTCACCAGGAACACCAGGATTCCCAGGCTCAGGATCTCCTGGATCTCCAGGATCACCAGGATCTCCAGGATCTCCAGGATCACCAGGATCCCCGGGATCACCAGGAACACCAGGATACCCAGGTACACCCGGAAATAGGCCTTCAGTATTCCCAGGATCACCTGGATCTCCTGGATCACCCGGATCACCTGGGTCCCCGGGAACTCCAGGATCCCCAGGACGCCCAGGAACACCAGGAACTCCAGGAACACCAGGGTCACCAGGAAAACCAATATATCCAAATAAACCACCTATTCACGTTATTGACTCTGGAGTTCCTTCTTATCCAAACCAACCGACAGACTCCAATAGATATACAGAAGGGTACCTGCCACCAGACACGCAAAAGCCCTTTAACCCATCACAGTCATCCTACCCGAATCGACCGAATGACCAAGGTAAACCCTCTCCTGGATATTATCCAATTCCCCAATTACCTCTTAATTCCAACTTACCAAAGCCAGGTTCACCAGGGACAACAATCGGAGTATTTCCCCCCAATCGTCCAGTCCAACAGCAGCCCAACAGTCCTAATTCTGGGTTGAGTATCGATATTTCAAAATACCCAATTATCCCGAATCCATTCAGCAATATCCCAATAGCCGGTAGCTGTCCTTGTGACTCATCACAACCAACTCTAACCGCATCGACAACCGCATTGCCCCAGCAAATCCCAGTATTCCCGCCGAAATCCGGATACCAGCCATCCTACACACTTGGCAACCTACCTCAAGGCGCCGTCATCGGGTTCCTTCCAGTCATATTCTTCCCTTACTGCGCTGAGAATTCAACATCAGCAGCAGCTGGCATCCATCAACTGTCAGCGCAATCCCTTCTTCAAGCAGCTGGAGCGTCGCTTCCAAATGCCTGCAACTGTCCGTGCCCCTGCAATCAGCAGAATCAGCGTCAGCCAGTTAAACGATCTGAAAGTCCCGATCCTTCTATCGCTTTAGCTGACGCTGATCCTGCACCAGCTCGAGCACGATCGGCAGCCACATCTAGTCGTAGGACACGCTCCAAGACGTCCGACGCTGTCGACACGTCGTTACCGAAGGAGTCAGAGTGATTTAAAAATTAAATTGTTTTTATTTTTATTTTATTTTTGCTTCATTTATTTCTACGCCATTTTTTTATATTTACTCATTTCGAAAATACTCATACTTCGATTAATTTATTTAAAAAAAAACAAATTCGACTCGAACAAATCTGAGGCTACTCGCGCCAGCCGTTGGTCACCGGCATTTTTAAATGATAATTGACAACAAAAAGGCTAGTCCGGACCCACGGCTGGGGATCAGAGCAGTTCACGCCTTATTTAATCCTAGTTTTAAGTGTTTCCGAGAAAGCGCTGCAGTCGAATGAGATGACGCAATAAATTTTGCCTACAGCGCTTTTGGGCAAAAAGCAATGCGCTTTACTTTCTCCTATCCTCTTTTTCTACCCCTTATGTTTTATTTCTCTCTCTCTTTCTTGCATACACTTTATCCTCGCTCTTATTTCTACTTCACTATTCTCATTTCCGCCATTTTTATCACGAAATTCTCCGAAAGCTTGAAGAAGACTTTTTATGTTTGTCATTTTTAATAATGTCTGATGCCTAAAAATTTTGTATTAGCCGCTTCAGTAATTATTGTCATCAAAAGTATTAACACTAGAAGCTGCGCAATCATTGTATTTAGACTCAGCTTAAACGCATATTTTCAGAAAGTTTCAATAACAAAAAAAAAATTGTACAGCGTTCTCATGTTATGTTTTTTTTTATTTTGTATCCTTTTTGGTTTGTGTTCATTTTTTTTCTATTTATTTTTTTAAGCAATGCTGTTGTCTACTTGTGGTTTGAATAAAGCTCATTGTACTTTTTTTATAAGAAATATTCTTTTTTTGTTTTGTAGTTTTTTGGTATTAATTGTTTTGACTTCAGGAAAATTGCAAGAAGTGGAATGGCGGATCAGCATGATCATTTGCTAAATATTGCATATTTTGCAGCTTTTAAATATTCAGTTTGTACACAAACCATGTGTCTTGGATGATGCTTTTGCTGAATGATCCGAGACTGCAAGACGGAACAGGAAAATGAAATATTATTTAAAATTGTTCACTATTTTAAAAATAAATGTTGATAAAGAACGAAATTTTGTTTATTTTTTAAATGTTTTGAAAATACGCCGTTATTTTAACTGCGATTTTAAAAATACATTTTTTTGCATATTTTTAGGCGATGTAGATTAGTGAAGATCGCAACTTATTCAGCACAGAAATGGTCTAATATTTTTGTGCATCGAATTGATCTGTGATCGTTACATCATGATGAAAGATCGGTTTTATTCAGTTAGATAAAAAATAATAAAATTTATGCTACAAATACTTATAGAACTATTGAAATAATTTATTAAGGAGCTTGAGATCGATTTATTTTGAGGTGCTCTGTAGGCCAAACTAAAAGATCACCAATGGACTTTTTTTTGTTTTTCTGAAGCCGTACTGTTTATGTCTTATAAGTAGGTTGGATTCTAAGTATTCCATAAGCTTTTGTTGATTATCGTCTCCATGGTTTTGGAGACAAGAGAAGTAAAGTAATAGCCATTGTGCGATAAAGGGATCGCAGGAGTCATCTTTTTTAGGTATGGGCTGAACAGATGCACATCTCCAAAAATCCGGACAAACTCAGGAGAAGTACGATAAGGCAAATAATTTGCGTAGAGGTGTAGCCAAAGGTGAGGCGGATTTTTTAAGACGATAGGGGGTAGTGGTTTTTTAGGCATCGGGTACCTTGAGACACGTCGCGAGTCCTTTCATAAAAACGGAAAAATAGAAAAAATCTGTTGAAAAGTTGAGTCAACGTTGAGTTGAAATTTCGACCACCGTATATCACTTTGGATTGAAATAGAGTTGAACAAACATCAAAACATAACCTCAAATTTTTTTGTGAAATTCTCATTTTTTTTTTAAAACCATAGAAGGTAATCAGAACGAAATAAGTATATATTCCTGTGCAAGCTACGTCGAAAACAGACTTCACAGATGGTAAACAAACGTCACTTCAACCCAATTACATACTACTCAATCCGTGTATATGAGACGAATTTTCAACTCGACCCAGGTGAGAGATCTAAAGATACAAGTAACAGTTTGCTGTATAACAACGAATATCATAGAGTATATCTTTATAACATATACATAGTGTTAGTTCAGGGTAACTCAGAAGACGATGTCCCTACAAACGTCCCTTCCAGCGTGCCGAGCGTATTTTTGCTGGTACGTCGTTTCGGTCACACTCAAAAGCAGGGTCCGGTCCGATAATCGTACAAAAAAAAATTAAAGTCGAAAAATTTTGTCGACGAAAATTTTGGCGTTCGCATAGGGCGAAAGAAAATTGTTCGTGTCCTAATGCAAAAACTAGATAACCCAAGACCTTTCGAGTGCCTTTCGTCGGCTTCAGACGAAAATTTTCAATTTTTCGACCTACGCGAACCCGAGACGAAAAACAATTTTCGTTTTCGACATACACGAACTGGCCCCAGGTTTCAGTCTGTCTATTGCTATCGACTTGCTTGTGCCGTTTAGCTAGGCGACAAAGTATTTCCGTAACTTTTTGATTACTTTGATTGTTAGGATATATGAATGTCATCGAGATGGGGACAATGGTCCAACCATATCCATATGGATATGTTCGAATTTATTATTTGGTGGGTTAAAAGTTTCATGTGGGGATTTGGTGTGCATTGAAACTTTAGATTTTTGGCAACCTATACGATATAGATCAGTTGTCTTTATTGGTCGCAGGGCAAAAATATTTTTTAGTGAAGCTTAATGCAAGTCGGCTATGCTTTTGGGCAGTCTTTTGCAGTCAAGTAATAGGCGAGTAGTAGTACGATGCCCCTACAACTGAAGGAGAGTTACGTCATCACGCGACTTATGACACTATATATTTTAGGTCATCGGCATATAAAAAAGATCTCGTATATTCCTTAGTTTTCCTGACAGGTCTGAGATGAATATATTAAATAAAAGTGGTCCAAGATGACTACCCTGAGGGACTCCGGAAGTTACTTCGATTTCTTTTGACAGAAATCCTTGAAATCTAGCTGCCTGTGTCCTTCCGCTGAGATATGATTCTATCCATCTTAGAACAGGACTAGATATTCCAAATTTTACGTTGCAAAGATCTTACGACGCGTTACGATGTGGACGTGGGGGTTAATTATTCAGAGCCAAAAAAAAACTTAGACTTAACATGCATAAACACAAAAGGTTTTAATACCATTCACGGCAATAGTGTGTTAAAACATCATGACTACTTTTCTTTAAACATAAAATAATAATAAAAAACTAAACTATTATTTAAATGCAACGAAATATGGTTTTTTTAAAACCATTTCCAGTTACCTGTAGACCTCTTTTTTAAAAGCGAGTTATTACATAATTGAGATCAAATACAGTAAACTTTTGATGTTAGTTTTAAAAATAATAATATTTCAAAGATAAAAAAAATTGATCAAACAGGTAAATAGACGTGGGTGAAGCTTGAAGCAGATAATTCGTGTGAAGATACAGACAATTTAATATTTATGGAAACAACAACTTTTAGCGCTAAACAATAAAAGGTGACTCAAGTTATAAAAGCGCATACTTCAAGATGAGTAATGAATGTTTGGTCAGTAGATCGCTCTTAACGTTAAGCAGAAAAAAAACAATTTAAATAATATGCCAGAAACATATTAAAAATATAAATTGTAGATAAAAAAAACTTACGAAAAAGCGACTTTGAAAGTAAAAAAAAATTGTACTAATGGAGGCAGTTAATTCTGAGATTAAGTTTTGGACTCGTAGTTTCTAGTGGTGGAACTAAGTTGTTTATAATGTTAGCATTAAATTAACACGTTAGCACATTAAGATTGTATAAAAAGAGTGATATAATCATTATAGGTATAGTAGGCCTGCAGCGCATCCCATTTTTTCGCTCGAAGTGATGGAAATGAGATAACCGGTTGAGACTAATTGCAATCGATAGAGGATGGAAAAATGCATCTACAGTTGATTTTGACCGAAGTTTGGACATGGCCAACATACAAAAAAATCATGAAAATACCTCTTTTTCGTAAGTGCGGTTTGAACGAAATTTTTACTTTATCTCGCCATATCTCAGTTGATATTGCAGATATCAATTTCAAATTTTAACATAGTCTAGTTTGACTAATTCCCTAAATATAAAACTTTAACCGAACTGGTTACATCATTTAAAAACAAAATGGCGAATGTTTAAAAAATTTCCAACAGATTCGTGAGACTTATTTTTCTAATCAAAAAGTTGTGTTATAGATTTTTGAAATTCGCTTTTTTGGCTAAACTACATTGTAGCCAAATACTTAAGGCAGTTTTCTGTAAATTTTCAGATCAAAATGTCCTCCGGTTCAAAAGTTACATTAACATTTGTTGACACTCGACTTCGTCCGCAACAAACGTTCGGATTTAAAATATTTCCTGCTAGTTAATTTTTTTGTTAAAAAGTTACATATATAAGTGTTTGATTTTCATCATAAATTTTTATCCGATTAAGGTTTGATTATATTTCCCTATTGGGTAATTCATTTAATTTAAATTCATTATATTTATTTCTATACAGATCTCAAAATGTCTATTAATGGCAAAGAAGTGAAGTGTTTTTTTTGTCATTGCTGCACAAGTAAGCAAAAAAGGAATCGATACTCTTCTTGGGTCTACTAACCAAAATAGTGATGGTATTTCAAGAAATTTATTTGCTGCCGTGATAGCAACTCTTTGAATCAAATCAAATTTCATAATGATTGTAGAAGTATATACAATAAAAAGGCGGGGACTCGGAAAGTTTTGAATGGTAACTCACAGAAATGTATACGAAGCACGGGATCTTTGACTTTATGAGAATTTGTGTTTTATATGTAATCATGGTAAAAACTTATCAGCAGTAACATCAAGGCCATTCCAAATATTTTACAAAGCAACAAAAGTGACTAAAAATGTCTGCGATGTACTTACAAAAACCCCGAATTTATTAGAGGTCAATGCCAAGTATCACAAGTCGTGTTACGCGACATTTTGTAACGAAGCGAAGAATGCTGAAATCGCAAACAAAAGTGAGACGAAAAAACGTTATTTGTGGAAAATGGCTGCCACCGAGATATGGAAAAAGAATGAAAGCTCCTTGCAGAACGGAGAAATAGTTTTTTTTACCTGACCGCAAGAAATACTCCCCCATGCAGTGAAATTAATACTTTTGGAAACTGCTTCAGATGGTGTTATATTTTACTCAAAAAATGGGTGTCCTGACATTATTTGTTCGACAAATTGGACCATCTACGAATTACTGACAAGAGAAAAAAAAACCGCCAAATGCAATCACAGCATATAAGTGATATTAAAATTGATGCTACAGACGATTCAGTAATTTTATACCACGCTGTCGAATAAATCAGGGTAGATATCGATAAAATACCTAAAACTTGCGAATATCCGAACCCATCCGATTTGCAGATCAATTACGCATATAATTTTGTTCTATTTTAACGATAAAAAATTATATGTAGTTTTGGTACTCGTGTACTTTGCAACGGTTACAATGTCGAGTGTCAACAAATGTTAATGTAACTTTTGAACCGGAGGACATTTTGATCTGAAAATTTACAAGAAATCTATGCGCGAGAGCTAAACGAAAAGAACCCATTCACGGCGGCGGTGTTATCTCTTCTTCCTCTTTTTCTTCTTCCTTTCTAGAGTCTTCCCGGTTCCTGGGATCGATTTCTCTCTGTAGTATCATTAGTAAGTTAGGAGGCTGCCGCATAGATGGCGGTGACCGCTCCTCTATTCCTGACTTGAGGGTTGAGACGGTCTCTTCACCATCATCCGACTCGTCGATTTCGTCCAGATCGCGGCTCAGATGACACCAGGATTCTAGTTTGTCGCTAGTGTAAACCGACGAAAATCGTCGTTTCTTTGGTGCGGATTCAAGATCCTCGATGAAGTAACGATCATGTCGCAAGACCTTCGCGATGATGAAAGGTCCTCGGTATTCCGGATCTAATTTGTGTGAATCGCCGGTTGGCGAAGAAACCGCTCAATGAAAACTAAATGACCTTCTGAGTTCACGACTGGTGCTTTATACAGGGCGTCGAAACTCTTTTCCACTTGCCGCGTTCTCGATCTATTCGGGCGGCACCGTCGTTTGTTTTCTCATGTCGACTGGAGCAGAGTCCACATTATGATCTTGATGCAGTATTCGGACAAAACGATGTACGGAGATGTTTCTAAGAGAAGTCGAAAATGATTTTGTGAGGACTGTATCGGGTGGTGGAGTTGCGTTGGGTGTTCAATGTCCATTGTAAGAAACTCAGGTGATCGTCAAAATCCATAACGCTGGCATCAGTGGTTCGTAAAAATTGTGGCATCGACTGGTTGGCGCGCTCAATCTGACCATTGGCGCGAAGAGTGCGAACGTCGGTTTTGACATGACGGATGCTACGTCGGTTGCAGTATGTTTCAAAGTCCCGCGAGGTATAGGCTGTGCCACGATCAGTGATAGGAGTGGTCAGCAGTTCGAAATATGACGTCAGCTCATTCAAAGCTGCGATACAGAGTTGTGTTTTTGTTGTTTTCACGGCCTTGACTATGATGTATTTACTAAAGGCATCTGAAATGCCAATGACGTCCATGTTACTTTGACAGCTCTTAGGAAAAGGTATGAGATGGTCCATGTGAAGTGTTTGGAAAGGAAGAGGGTCGATGAGTGTTTTAAATATCCTACCTTCGACGGCGTCGGCAGGTTTGAACGAACTTTACGAATCATTTCTGAAAATCTCCTAGTTGTTTCTCGACAAATGTCAACATAATGACCGTTGTATGTTGACAGTTAAAAACTGACACGAAATTTAAAATGGCACCTCTTGTTAAAACAACCTTTATATACTATTTGTTCCAAATTTAGAAAGAAAACCCTTGAAGACGTTTAATTTTTTTTTAATTAATTTTAAAATAAAAGAATTTGTATTATTTTTGAGGTGCGTGCAAATTGCCGTCCTAAAATAAACCTTCTTCGTTATTTTCGCATCCGCATCGACAGCACCTTTAAAAAGGAAGTTCCATTCTCCAAAAAAAGTACAACAGGTGACTTCTCTTAAAATTTCACAATGTTATTAAAAATTTGATTGATGAAAAATATTCACCTGAAGCAATTCTCCGCCAATTTAATCAAAAGCTCCTTCAATTCCGTGTGTCTACATTGAAACTCGTTCCATCAGGTAGAAGGGGCTCCATCATCTTATCATTTCGCGACCATGAATCAACAATTATCACTCCCACCGCGGCGACAGTTCTCACTTTCAGTATCATCCACGGGAAAACTCAAAGACGTAATCGTTCCTCACGTACCCTATTCCCAGAAGATTGCATAACGCACCTCACTTCGTCTAGCGCGTGTTGATCCATAGACAGGCAAGAAGAAGGTAAGATGAGGTGAGCTTTGTGTCATTATTTGAAAACATTTACGCTTACCGCCGCCGCTGAAAGCCTTTGTGTTACCTGTAAACATTCTTCATTCCGAACCACTTGCCGGTGCTTAAGAGATTAAGTAGGGCGGCATCGCATCGTGCAAGCGAAGAAAAGCTTCCGCGGAAAGCGAGCGCACGAGACAATTGATGACGTCATAAAGAGGAAGAAGATTGCCCAAGAGCAGCCTTGAGCCATCTTCGCGCGAGCTTTTATGATTCTCGCGCGTTTGTTTTTATTCGGTGCTTCGCCTAATGACCTCCATTTGCATATTCGCTCAAGCTTTCAAATGGCGCGCGATTCGGGCTCATGGGTACAGTAACGGCCGTTATTATCTGCCTCGGGTTTTTTGTTAATAAACATTTAGTTTCGTGTTTTTTTGCAGGTGTTGAATGTGTTTTTTGCAATAGAATGGCGGTTTTTGCTAGGACTCCTCATGCATGCCTAAGCTTATCTCACCCACTGACATATGTCAGTGATCTCACCCTACCGGAGGGTGCTCGAACATACTCGTACACACTCGAAAATACACAGGGCCTTGTTGGGTGTAATTGTTTACTTTTCGGCAGCCCTGCAGGTTGCACCTGTCTAATATGAGGACGTGGACTGGTGTATTGTTGAAAACGCTCTCGTGTAGTTTACATGCGATAAGCAAACAAAAGCTTCGAGCTGCGTCTATCAAATCGTGTTATCAGCTAATTCTGCAACGCTTCAATGGCCAAACATGCGATGAGATTTATCGACATTTAATACCGCTGCTGCCGCTGAGTCCCTTCTGTCGAGCGGCGTGATTCATGAGCGTTCTTTGTTTTACCTGGCCTGGCTATCGAAACTCGTGTGTTCACCTTCGATGGACTCGTGTTCAATAAACAAAGCACTCCCAGAATTCGCAAAGTAACATCGATTCGGTTCAGCTTTATTTACATAATTAAAATAAGCGTTTCATAACTCCGCTGCGGAGGCTCCGCCAGACTATCTCCTAGGCAAATCAAACACATTAGTGCTGATTTATTAACTTTTCGGGGGCGGCTTAAGGGAATGTGGAGGGTGGCAGGATACGTATGGATAAGAGTCGAGGTAGAGGTGGTGGTGGTATGCTAGGAAGGTAAGCTTTTGTTGCTTAATTGAAGAAGATTCTGAGCAGAACTCTTCCCATATTCAGATAATGATGACTTTTAGGCGTTGGAAATTGTCGTTAATATTGTGTTTAAGTGGTTCGTGATAGTTTGATGATCATCTTTTAATTAATTACTAGGCAATTTTGCAAGTTTTGTTTTCATTTATAGTTTTGACAATGTTAAATTATCTTGCTTTTCGATGATTTTGACATTCTTTTATTAATTGAACATAGTTGCACCTTTTTTTGAATATGGTGGTAGTAGTTCATCTTACAATAATGACTAGACCGATTTAAAGTAATTCTTGCACTCTAAAGTCGACGTTTTACCTAACATGGATTAAGGAAAAAACATAATGATACAGGAAGAGATTGGGTTGCTGATTATTTTGTTTGAAAGTTCATGGATTGTGCGCTTAAAGTTTGTGATATTATCTAAAATTTAAAATTCTAATTGCAAAATTCAAATTTTATTTTGTATCATTTAATTTCTGAACTTGTCGGAAACAATGGGGCATAGTTAAAAGGAGATTATGTGAATTGAGATAATAAGTAGGACTGACATAATGCGCAGTTACATATAAAGCGTCTTTCAAAAAGAGCTGTCATTTTAAATTTCGCGCCATTTTTGAACTGTCAAAATACAACTGACAAGTAAAAATGGAGATTTTTAGATACGGATCGATACACAGAAAAACTTATTGAAATAGTGAAAATTCACTGCAGAACGCGAATTATCGTTAATTTCGTACTGCTTGTGGTCATTATCAAGCGCCTTCTCCCAGGAGGTATAGCGAATTTAATTAGTAACTTTGAACGTTACGGACAACCTAGTGATATCAATGCTACAACTCGTATTTGTACAGTGTGACTGAATACCAAGATATCACAAGTTAAGACAAGCATTGAACGCTGTACATTCACTGATTGTTTGGTGAAAAAGTATGTACAAGGTCCTGATTTTTAAACAACGTTATTTTAAGCTCATTTTCATCTTTATACGTATTCATATGCAGTAATATTTTTGAAAATGTCTGGTTGATATTATTGCTGGGCAACTTCTAGTCAGACATGTCTTCCCAATGTTTTGGCTACAGTATTTCCCGAGAATTTCACGCGTTCACGTATGACAATGGCTGACAGACGAAAAGTATATGTAGGTGCAACATGCATATTGTTGGTTTATTACAAAAACGAAAGAATATGGATTTGACTTTACCTAAATAAAAGAATGGTACTTAATAATAAAAGCAACTAGCTGGAACTCAGTGCGCCTGGGTGCAGCCCAAATCAATAGTATGGCGTGTGCCAAAACAATTGGAAATCCCAAAAACGCTTTTTCCATGGGCTGTGAGAGTCTCAAATTCCACCACGAAAAGAAAAGTGCCACTCCGTTAGTTTAAAGACCCAAATCACCGGCTAATTTATATTCCGTATCACAAATTCAACGATCTCACTGCCACTCTTGTCGCGGTCAGATGCTATGGGGGAGAGTGGAGGAAATTACAATGCTCGTGCGCAGTTGCAAATGCAACTGTCATTTCCTAAACCTACGTTTAAATTTCCAATTCTTTTGGTGCGCGTTTATTTTGCAATTGAGGTGATAAGAATTTTAATACACAGTAGGAGACATTGAAGACATCTTTTTTGTATTTTTGATTTCGAATAATAAAATAATAAAATGTTCTGCTACCGATTGAAATTTTGCCATTTCCAACGTCCAATTTATTTTGAAAGCAAAGACATCTTTTATCAAATGGGCAATTTTGGGTCAAGGTGCATTAGTCTGTTATAATTTTGCACGTTTTAAGGACTATGGCAATATGGGAGTTTTTGCTGGTGCAGGTTTTTCTATCTGCTTCAAACTTAATCGGAGCTTGGGTGCTGAATGCACTGAACGTCTACCATCAAGTAGCGTTGATGCAATTCCCGATGATATCCCTGCAAATACAACCTCTATTCTTCAAACCAAGCTACTACTAGACATTGCACCATGAACTGAACGACATGACGGACTGGTAGTACAAAGGGTTACACCTAAGCTTGGTTTTTTCATATAAAAAAAAAAAAAAAAAAATCTCATTCTGCATTCGAATGGGCGTCAAATTGATAAGAAATGTTTTGCCTGTACCGTCTGGAACATCTAAGAAAAAATCCCGCTGTTTCCTTTGACTATGTACACGTGGCATGGTTTTATCGTAGGATTTGTTTTTTGATCAGCAACTAATTGTCTTGTTTGAGTTTCCACGAAAAGTTTTAGCTGATTTACGTTGAATTGCTGTTCCCGCACCAAGTTTTTGTCTTGCATTTCTGCCTCGTGTGGATTTTGAACTTTGTTGTTGATTCATAATAATAAGTCCTCAATCAGCTTCATTAAAAATTTCGGCAAAACGATCACATATGCGTATAACACACTTCACACAATGAATTGAGACGGTTAATACGTTCAACTCGTTGGCAACATTGGACCGACTTTTCTAACATTTGATTGCATGATAAAGTGTAATTTTTCCGTAAGAAATATGAAATAAAAAATATGTATCATGCAAAATTATTGTATGTTGAAGAATTACGAGGGTGGCCTGAAAAGTTTTTGACCTCAACGTGAAGATGGCAGTGTTGAGGAAACAATCATTATTATAATAATATTTCAATTAATTCATAACATTAAGCAAATATCTAAAATATATCCAAAAAACAAAACCTAATAAAATATCATAAATTCATGCTTTCTCATAGAAGAATTTTATTATCATCCAGACGTAATCTGATATTTGATTTTTAATGTAACTGACGCAAATTGCCAGACGTAATAAGACTCTAATTTTTAAATGCAAATTAGATACCTATGAGAAAGAATGAATTTATGATTCTATGGGAAAATTCTTCCCTCGGAAATTTTCAGATTTAGGAATAAGTAATATAAGGAAATTATTGTATAAAAGGCGTTTTTTGAAATAAAGTCTGGGAGTTGTTATTTACCATCAAAACGAGCAAGTTGCGATCTTTTCTTTCGAGCAATCGTCAAGTATACTGGTTTATGAGAGCCTTTGCACTAAACTACAAGGGTCTAGGTTTATGTGCCTTAGACCAATTTAATTTCAATTACAAAGCGAAATAAAAGAATTTCGCACATTTTTGGTGACCCCGAGTATTCGGAAGGAAGTTCGAAAATTTTTCATTCAACTTAGTTTCATCATCGGCATCATTATCTGACCGTAATTTCTATCAAGGACAGTTCACGTGCACGAGATCATCATGAATATGGAGCGATTGTCTCAGATGCAAAAGGAGACTGGAGGAGAAATCGAGCGAATCTCCAACAATTATACAAAGACCCCCATTGACCGGAGGACCGGAGGAGAAACGCCGAAAAAGGTATATGCGTGTCCGGAGCCGATGACCGTTTTAGAGTCGGAAATGAGTACCCAAAAAAAATGCTTTCGGTGGATACCGACCTAGACAACATTTTTCCACAAAAAAAAAACGGCCATCCAGCCAGCCATAAAGCCCGGCAGGCCCCAGAAACTGTGCAAAATGTCCCCTCCGTGGCATGTCCCAACTACAAAAATCCAGATTAATTGCGCATATTAAATGGACCAACTTGTGCGATTCGGGATAGGACGTTCACGAATGGTTTTTGGGGCCTAAAACTTTAATTTTTTCTCTTTTATCGCAAACCGAAACGCCAGAATACAGAACTTACACGTATTCGAATTTTGTCCGAAATTTTCCGTTAAAATTGCGAACCGCAGTGCCGCTAGAGCCTGCATGCGTTCGAATGTTCTGTTGTGGCTCCCTCTGCTCGGGGGATGTTTCATGAACCTGCAACAATTCGAAAACCCATTCGGCGCGTTCGATTTGAATCCCTAACTGTAAAATTCGCTTGCTCTAAAATTCAAAGTGCAAATGCATATTCAAACAAGTCCCCACCGTGGCAGTCGCGGTTTCAACTTCAAACCGAAAAAAACGCGTCAGAAGTGGAAAGTTCAAGTTGTTTTAAGAAGCTGTGGTCACCGGTAAGTGGAAATTCACTCAGGATTCTTCCTGAACTCAGAAAAGCGATTTTAAGTCAAATAGTCCCCTCCGTGGCGGTCCCCTCCGTGGCAGCTTTTTCTTGAAATCTTCAATAAAGATAGAAATTCTGAGAAAATTTCCCCAAGAAAGTTCCAAAATAGTAGACGGTCGCCTTGCAACCCCTGTAGCAGAAACGGGTTTGTTTTGGGGCCATATGGGGGGAGAACCCACAAAAAACTCGGTCGGTAAACTTTTTTTTTACTGGGTTTTGAATGTGCAAATATGCCTTTTTTCGCGTTTTTGCCCATATGCACACCGAATTACGAGAGCTAGGAGACTTATGGACGATATTCGAGGCTACGGACAGTGAGATCCGGACAAATCACGACGATAAAGTTAATCACCCCTACTTTTCTCAAGATTACTACCGTCAAATACAGAAAGGTTATGAAAAGGTTATAAATGACATCAAGCAGCGTCTTGAATCGCTCAGGACCTTCGATCAAGCCACAAACAAGCATGGAGTAGGCATTGAAGAAGAACGCGATGAAGAAGAACCTCATAAGACGTCTGGTCATATGAAGAACGCAGCTAGCGCTATTCCAAAGCATCATCATTTTGAAGCGAAGAAAGAACAACGGGATGACTTAACAATCAATACAAGAAAACTTATGATTCTAAGTACAGCAATGCGGAAAATACCAAAGACTACTGGTGATGCCATCATTCCTCTGCCAGAGTATTACTGCAACCTGCAAATTAAGAGAATTGAAAGTCACTGGAACGAGATCTCAACGCTTCATACAGCAATTTGGGGTCAGCTTAGTGAATCATGGCTGGAACATTACAACATCGAGGAGTACTTTAGTCTGGAAGAAGAGGTTCAAACAGCACTCCTACAGCTATATGGTCAATTGAAGACTTCCAAAACAACAGTAGAGTCAACAATTAAGAACTCTTCAGCCGTCAAGCTGCCTAAGGTAACTTTACCAAAGTTCGATGGTGATTACCTGAAGTGGCGCCAGTTTCGAGACCTATTTACGGAACTGATTCACAACCAAAACATTGCAGATTGCCACAAGATGTGGTATCTAAAGACAAGCCTGCTAGAAGAAGCAGAAAAGCTTATCAGACACTATACAACCTCAGATGTCAACTATATGTCAGCCTGGAAGGTCATCAATGATCGATACGAAAACACCAGATTATTGGCAACAGCATTGATAAGCAAACTTCTGTCGCAACCAAGCCAATCAAATGAAAGTGCAACAGCCATTAAGTCGATGTACGTCGTCAATAAAAGGTAGTGAATGTAGTTGTGCATCTTTTGACAGTTACTCACCAAAATTTCAGCCATTTTGGACGCGCAGTTGTGTTTCCAATAGCGAATTAATAGTGCAGGTAAACCTTATCAAAACTGGAAATAAACGAAACGAAAGTACCCACTTACAGACTCATAAGCTTGGGTGGACATATCCGTACCAAGACCCTCTCAACTACAGGCCCCGAAGGAGAGTTTTTCATGGTGGTCAACCCGGTCCAAAAATTCACCGGAGAGAGCGGAATAAACATGGCGCGGAATAAGTTCGGGAACGTTTTGGTTATAATTTTGCAGTAAAAAGTGATAAAATATTGTATTTTAACACTTTTAACTGCACTTGGATTTACCAGTGAATAGTTTATTAGTGATTTAATTAAAAAAAAAATAAAAATAATTGAGTGATTAAGTGTCTTTTAAGTGTTTTAATTGTTAAGGCGAACAACTGTTTTTACATTCACGGTGTTTTTTCATGTTTATTTACGAAAAAAATGTTGAAAATTTAATGTTTTGTTTAGTTATGGGATTACAAGTGATTTTAAAGTGATTAATACATATATTATGTAATTAGTATTAAAAATATAGGTGTAGAAAAACTTTTTTCTTATTCACTTGTCCTTTCACACTTTTCTGCACTTATATGTTTAATAATAATTCCATAATAAATTATTTAATGACTTTAAAATCACTTTTAATTAAATAATCAGAATATTTTTCCTTAATAAACCCGAAAAAAACACCGCGAAAGTAAAATAAATTGATCACCTCAACAATTAACACACTTAAAACTCACTAAATCACTATTTTTTTTAATTTTTTCTTATTAAATCACTAAAGAACTAACCACTGATAATCCATGTATAGTTTAAAGTAATAACTTACAATGATTTTCCACTTTTTATCACAAAAATATAACGAAAACAATCCCGAGCCTATTCCGCGCCATGTTTATTCTAACCAAATGTCAGATTTTGTGGACCGACTTCAGCTATGGTTGGATTAGTTGAAGAGAGAACTTCATGGCCTGTAATGGAGAGGGTCTTGTCCGTACTCAATTATCCAAGCTAAAGTTAATACCAATACCACTATTAAAACTTGATATACACAACCATGGTAAGTCCAATCCATTGGTATCCAGCGTTGTACAGAACCTTTACTGCACTAAAAAAGGGTCTACAGGACGGCAACCAGAAGGAGAACAGCTGTCATGAAAAGATGTTCTGCCCAACGAGCGCTCTTGATGTACTCTTGCATCAGCTTCCTCCCAATCTTCACACCAAATACTTGGCCTGGTGCAGTGGTCTTAGATTGAAGGAATCTGTGTCTTGGACCTCAAAATCTTGTGGACTTGCAACGCGAGTGTATGATTACACAACGAACCATAGAATACCTCTTCCCTACCAGATTGACCTTTAGGAAAGACTTTGGCGTCGAAATACGTTACTAAAAGAGAGAAGAGTAGATTGAAGACAAGAAGTTTGATCAAAGAATATTACCGGTGGACCCAAAGCGACACGGGGCAGAAGTCTGTCTACAAAGCATTAATTGTTCACTGTCCTGGAACCTTTCGACGCACACTAGTCTCTTTCAAACGGAGGTACTGGGATCCATAAGGTTTGCCATACAATGAACCTCGAACCTACATAACCCTTATAATATTATAATAAACTGCGAAAATGGATAAAACAAAAAAAAAATTATTAAAATCAAATGTTTTAAATAAGCTTTCCGTATTTTGTTGTTCATTTTTTAAATTGTCACTGTCAAAAAACATATCTTCATCAAAGAACTCTAATGTCATGCAAATAGTGTCTGTCACCTTATTTTTTAATGTACATTAAGGGTCTAATGTTGATTAAGTAAATGTACATTAAGAGCGCTGTCTGTCCTGGGTATAAGAATGCAGCATTGGAATTTTAATTGAAAGCCGAATACCAAGCCAAACAGGAGGCGTCTCTGTGGATTTGGACATTCAGGTGGGTTCATACTAGTTTTGACTACCACCGGCTTCTAACCAGCTAAACGAGCTGAATAGAGAGAGACCTGCATTATGTTTAGGACGACTTTGCTTACTCACAACTAAGGAAGAACAATGGGCTTGCGTGCCTCCAAGTCTACGTTTTTTCCCTAACATTGACTAGTGCATTCGACTCATTCCCACAGCCTACAGTCCTCCCCAAGCTACAGTTTAGAACTTCGTTTATAAATAGACCTCGATAGACACCTCAATTGTAGAACAAACTTTTGCAGTCAGCAGTTCCATATTCGTATAACATCCAAGAGTTAAGATGCAGGGTTTATCTTGGTCCCTTTCGCTAGCCTCTTGACTCCTCCTAGATTATCCTATTTTTTATTAATCATTTATAAGCTTACTTGTAGATATTGCACCATGATATGGTGGCACTGTAAACCTCAACAGGACATTTTCTTTTCACTTCTCCTGCCTAGCTTAAATTGAATAAGTGAATTTCCCATCACCTAATGTATTCCGCCATTTTTCATTTTGCATTTCTAAGAAGTTGTCTAAATAGACTGAACAGATTATTCTACTTTATGTCAATTTTATTTCCGTCTCTTTCAGGATGGGGGGAAAGTAATGACACAACATAAATTATTCAGAAATGTGTTCACAATAAAACTGAACGAATGTTAAAACGTACAGAGTAAAAATAAACACGATCCTGGAATCGTGGCAATTTCAGGAGAAGGAAAATAATTCCATTCCCGGCTTCAAGATGTTTTAAAAGATTCATTGTTGCATGTGGGCGATGTTTGGATTGGGTAATGAGCAGACCTTTAACAGCCGAGGTTTTGGCAAGAATGAATTGTTTGCATTTGAGTAAAAGGGAATATTTGCGGATGCAAACAACTCGAGTTATTTAGGTATTACTTCCAAGGATGTCTAATGAAAATGTGAATATTTTTTGCTTTTAGGTAAAGTCGTTGTTAAAAGAGTTAAAAAGAATAGAAACCTTTCTAACAAATATAAGGGAAGCATTGACACTGGATGAAATAAATAAATAATTGATTGAGAGAATTTTCACTTATCCCTTGCTTGTGTAACTTATCCCAAAATACTTACTTCAGCACTTGTAATTTTATGAAAGAGTACATTACACTTTTGGGAGTTTTTCTTGATGCAATAATTATTAATTTTTATTTGGGAAACATCTTTTGTTGATTTCAAAGTGGAACAGCCCAGTGGCATCTGTTGAATATTGCATGAGTCAACGAAATTATTTCAGTTTTGCAGTCATGAATTTTTAACGATTTATGGGAGCAATATTTATGAATGCAAGGAGGATGGTTCACAGTTTTTGGGAATAGGTTTTCTCGGCTATTGTTAGATTTTTCTGCAGGTAAATATTTTTTTTAAATAATCCCTGCTTCTATCTTCTGGGTTTTTATAAATGTCTATTTATGAATTTACGATTTCGTTTAAATGTAAAACAACCGGCAAATTCCTCATGTGCCCGAAATATAACGAAATGTTGAAACCAAGCCAGTTGGAGTGTTGGAGTGCTTCAAGAAATTTTTAAATAACTTTGGGAAATGTAAAAAAAAATCAGGAAAAAGGGCCTTAACGACCTATTTTTTTAATTATAGCGAAATATGTGAGAATTTTTTTTTTTTTCAAATTTTTTCAAAATAAACTTTTATTTCTATTTTTTCGCGGAACAGCGGATCGGATTTGAAAAAATCATTAAAAAATAGCATCAAAGAGAACACAAATAAATCTATATTCAAATAAAAATAAAAATCTGGGAAATTTATTTTTTAAAAATATTGTTACGTTTTTAAGGCTTAGGGGGGTTCGTAACTTTTTTATTAAAAACAAAACACAATTCAATATTAAAAATACAATTCTTAAAGTTCACCATTATCACTTGCAATTTTATATCGCTTTTTCAACACTTTAGAATATTTTCATCGCTTTTCAAACTAAGTTGCACCGCAATTATATATCCATCATATATCCATATCTCCCCTTTTATCTAACTTCTAGATCTTTCGGCCATTTTCTGGACCGTGGTGGAATAATCTTTCCTACCGGAAAATTTGGGAAGCTTTGTCATAAATTACCGTCCATTCCAATTCTAGTCCAATAGATGGCGCCTTGTTAGTTTAGTATATAACTCGCTGCAAATCGTTAATTCAAATTTGAACCACATCGATACAAATAACAGTTCATTGAACTTCTAACAGATGGCGCATAAATCATCACAACATCATTATTCAGATGTAAACCCACTCCTGATATCTGGACCATTGGTAAAAACTCGGTGGCACATTGCGCGTGGTATAGTGGCTATTTCTCAAGTCTGGTGGTGGCAGATCTGGACTTCTGGGCGTTGATGAAAATCATCTCGGCGCCATATGAGTGTCCTTGCAATTATCTCGATGTTTGGCATGTCGCGCCGTCTTATTGAAACCATCTAGTACGATTATAAGCTTCAAGTTCGTTCAGTTGCGGCAAGAAATATCTCGTAACATATGTATCGGTTGGAATTTACAGTCACAGATTGCCGTCGCTGATTTTCAAAAAAAAGGATCGATGATGCCGTGCGCTGAAATGGCCACCCAAACTGCAACTTTCGGCGAATGCAGAGGCTTTCGATGTTTTGAAGGTGGATTGCCTGCAGCCCAGTAATGGCAATTTTGTTTATTAACGTGCCCACTTATGTTAAAATGGACGAAACCAAAACGAAATGGACGAAGAAAACAGAATATTGTTGAAACTCCGAAAGCACTTCAACATTCATTTGGCTTCAGGACCTTCACTAGCTCAATTTTATATAGGTGAAATTTTATATCCTTCGTTAAAATGCGACGCAAGTTGTTCTTGATACAGTGAGCTCAGCTGACTGCTGAGTTGATAGACCAGGATCACGTTGTATAGAAGTTCTAATTTCGTTGTTCCTTCTGTTTTTGTAGACCTAGGGTGTCCCGCAGGTTTCTGGTTCAGAGTCGAACCTGTATACTCAAATTTTCTGACCCACGGCCTAAACACAATATCACTGGGACATTGATTTAGGTGCTGCAATCTGAACTCAGAACGAAATAAACGAGGAACAACATTGCACGAATCGCGATTTTTGTAATAATTCTTTACACAGAACGAACGCTTCGTATCGTGAAACGCTCCATGGCAAATAAATTTCCCCTTTTTGTGGCGGGCCTGCGTGAGAGATCGCTAAAGTAATTGCAGAAGCTGAGCCCTGTCTCTATTGTACGGTCTATGTCAGATTAGACAAGAAGATCATGCACGGAAAAGATTGCTGGCTTGGCTATAGTAGGGACACCTCTTCAAGGTTCAACATTTGGTGATTCTCGAGCTTCTTTCGTTTACAGTAACAATAATAACCGCTTCTCTCTAAATGTAAATCAATAAGAATATGGCCACTCTGCTCGGCATACCTTCGTTAAACTGCACGGATCCACCCCTATTCAAAGCAATCGAACGGACTACAATCTTCATAGGATGTGATGCAAACGTTTATCTTCAGGTCGAAGAGATTCCAAAAGTAAGAATGTTTCTATATTGAATGCCCCCACGCCCCCCCCCCCCCTCCACAAGATTTAAAAGTTTGAGCCCACTTCCGTGAACATACAACGGAGCCTATCTTGGTCGCTTTCACGGATGGAAGTTGCTGGTGTATATGCTGAGATGTAAGGCGAAAGTCTTGATTTGAGTTGATTTGACTACATCTTTTTAATAATGGCAAATGGACGGAACTGAGAGAACTGAACGATAAACGATCTGATCTGCGCAGTTTATCGAAGCAAAAGAGGGTTCCGAAGCTTAGGTCTTAGGACTGAGTGAAAATAGTTTAAAACTGCACAGTTTATCGCTCAAACATGACGTCACACGCGATAAACAGTGCAGTTATGATAAAACATTCAGCGTGGACATTCAGGCTGCAGTCATTCTAGCATAGGTACACGACAACTTAAGAAGAGGTTTCGGTTTTTATCATCCCCGACATCCAAGTACCTATCAGAGCGACAAAGTACGATAGTGCCAAATCCAATCTAGTTTGGGATTTATAAAGCGTCTTTGATGAGATTAGTACTCTCTATGGGGTTAACTCTGTGGTACTAAGGCAGAACCCGATATGTCCAAATATACAATTGTTCAGGAAACGGTTTTTTAAGTTTAAACCGATACCGTAAATCTAATTTTTGTTTAATTACTACAATATCGAATGGTTGAGCTTCTTATTGGGTTTTCTTAATAAAAATTGAGAGATGCCAATAAATTTGTAAATAGTATTAGAAATAGGAGGATAAATTGGACATATCGGTTTTTGTCTTCGTCAAGTTTCTTCATGAATTGTACATTAAATGTATAAAATATGTATAAATTTTATACTTTCCACTTACGACATATCGGTATTTACCTGCTTGAGCCACTAATTTTTTTTCTGAAGAAATTTTGCTAATGTAGTATGAAAAGGTTAATAAGGAAGTAAAAAGTATTTAGTAAATATGTATATCAACTATATTTATTAAAATTCAAAAACAAAATAATTAATCCATTTCATTAGTGTTGTCATCTTCAAGCTCTGGCACACTCAGGCTATCTTTTAAGTTTAAATAAAAACTATGGCAGTCTGGATGGATAATATTAAGAAGGCTTAACAAATCTTTCTTTTTTAAATGATTAATAGGAAGTGGGCCGTCGTAACACTTTGTTAATAAGGGTGTCGCCCGTCTACCACGTTTTGCTCGCCGTAAATCAATAACTCGAAAGCTCTTATCATCGAGCGAGTTTTTAAAATGAAGTAGTCCAAAAATTTTTTCATATCGTATCCATTTAATTTCGAGCCAATTGACTTTATTTCCATCCGTATCAGTAGTTCGTCGAACTAAATGCTCCTGAACTATTTTGGAAAACGATATGAAATCCTCTTGACTCATTTCATGAACTTGAAAGGGCTTTTTGCCTCTTATGGCACGGACGAATTGTAACCAGTCTCGGGGAATCATAATTGGCACTTGCGAAGTCTTTTTTGCTCTTTCAATACGAGCATGGTCTACATCACACTCAAGATGAGTATGGCCTGGCAGCAGAAATTTTTGATCCACACAATTAATGTGGCTGCTTCTGCTGACCACTGACATATAATAATGGACTGCTCATCAGCAATTATTCCCATACAAACCGATGGCACCAAAAAGGTATAGTCGCTCGCTCATCCATAAGCCCCCAAACTGACAGAAGCACTCAGAAATAAAATCAATTAGAAAAAAATAGACGGGTATAGTGATGTTTATATCTTTTGCTCTTTTCCCCATAAGCCCCCGGATTTTGACATACAGAATGTCAGTTGCTAAGACAGGCGTTAAGAACTTAAATCAGATACACATAAAATTTGCAAATTAATGAAAAAAAGGCATTTTAAAAGGTGAAAAAGTGAAAATAGTGTTTATTAATTTTTTTAAACAAAATATTTGTGTTGTTTTAATGTTTTAAGTACGTATTTAAAAAAATGTAAATTTCAAAAGTGATTCCGGTGTTTACATGGAGTGAAAAAAGGTTTTTAGCCTATGGAACAAATTGGTGCCATGAAAAATTTCTCATAAGCAGTCCATTCTATATGTCAGTGCTGCTGATGAACAATGAAAACATGCAGGCCATGTTGATATTTCTGTTTGTCCTCCGCATGTATCTGAATAGGTCACAACATGGCTGATATTATCAGGAAGGCTTTCAAGTTTTTTCCAAACACATGAAGCTATTTCCTCAGAGCCCCTTTTCCCGATTGCTTCATGCCACATGTAACAATCAGTGGTCCCACCTCCTACGACACAATCTCTGATAGTTAAATTGTACGTGGATAAGAGGCGTTTATAAAAAGACGCGTTGGCCGTCAGTGAAGGAGTATCTAGAACTTGCTGCAAGTCAAATACTAAAACTCTTAATGATGAATCTTCCATAACTTTGTTTTTATCAAAATCTTTTGATCGGTATCCTAAATCTGCCATATCTTTGTGTTTATTATGTTCTAAGGTTAATTCGTTCTTTTCATCTGGGTGTGTAGCACACTTTATTTTCATTACATAGGAATCGCATGTTTTGCATGTGTCAACATGCGGTTGTTTGAAGGAGTATCCCGTTGAATTAAATACTTCCCGAAACAAATCGTATGAGGCTGCATTTGGATTTTCATTCTTGTATTCATTATAGAGTATGCTTATGTTCAAATGGCTTTGAAGATACTTCTTTTGAGAATCACGTCGTGAATAATGGCTTTCGTACTTAGGATATTTCTCTATATGCTCCAACATCGACTTACGCTCATCATTTTTCTTGTTTTTCGGCTCATAGCTTCCTCTTTTATCTTAAAGTGATACTGGCGATTGTTTTAGTTTCTGTACCAAATAATCAATTTTGAATTTCGTGACTCCATAAACTGATTGAAACATAGTTTTACAGACCGATTCAGTACGCTCATCTATTTTCAAATAATAGCAGTGACCTTTCTTTTCACATTTCTTTTTAGATAGAGTGATACCTCCTTCCAAAATCTGATTTTGTTCCGTTTTGGAATATTCATAAAACTTGTCATGAAAAGCTTTTTGTTGTTCTGCATTAACTTTTTGAAAACACAACTTACGGCAACACTTATCAATAACATGAAAATTTTTCGCTGGAATTATTTTGCCCCCTCTTGTTTTCGCCTCTTTCCCGTGATCACGCATTTGCTTCTCTTTCTTTCGTCTATTTATTCCTCTTTTCTTTCGCATTGGAGCATTTATTGCCTCCGGGACATTCATTCTCTCGCTCTCACTACTTTGTCCAAACGAGGTATTAGGTTGGACATTTTCGATATCTGAATCGCCATATGGTACATAGGTTTTGTCTGCCATAGAATCATCGGACGAAAAGTCATTTAATATTTCCTCAACGGAGTCTTCTTCTGTTAAGTGAAAAATAATAATACAATAATCTATAATAATATACAAATGTTTAATAATCATTATAAACTAATAATGTAACAACGACTATGGTTTGAAACAGACACACACAAAACCATAACGCCCGGTTAACGGTACTTAACTTTAACAGTTAAGAAAGATAGATTTAAAAAGATTTTGACACATATGTAAATTCTTATAAAAATGTAAACTTACCTAATGAACACATCGCGACTATTTGCTCTGCTCTTTTAAAATAAGTATACAACACTTCAAATCACATTAATTCACTATGCTTACTCACTGACTCCCTTTAGCTTTGCCACTTGTGAAATGTGGAACGTGAAGCGACGTTGCCATAACCCAATAAGTCATATTATAAGTTGATAGTTTTAGTAGCCATAACCCAATATGTATACATATTGGGTTCTGCCGCCGTCGAATTGTAAGCTTATGGACATATTGGACTTTTTAATTTTGATGGTACACTTTTTAGAGAAACAATCTGTCATATTGGTTTTTGGCAACGTATTATTTACTAAATTTTCGACATGTTAGCAATTAAAACGAAAAATCGTTTTTTTGGACATATCGGGTTTTGCCTTAGTACCACAGAACTTATGTAAGTGAGCAGTAAAAAGGTAGACGCTTTGCCGACTCTGGTGCTTTAATCGTTCTGAAATTGGCTATTGGGGCACCCACCAGTCTGGTGAAGAAGGTTAGTTGATCGCAACGTGGTCAGAGAAATACTGGGACGCTGTGGAAAGGATATTAGGACCCAGAAAACAATGGAGAATCTATGGAGAATCGGAACGGCCGAGGACCATATTTGCAGGCTTGATCCTTGACGTTTTCTGGCAGCGTCCCGTTATATCGAGGAATAGGACCACGCAGGTTATTCTAAGCCAGCGGTCGGCAACCTATGGTACGCGTGACACTAGTTCACATTTGCATGTATCAGAGTTAACAGATGTACACACTACGTAAGGAATATACGTTACCTTAGCCTCCGAGGACACCGTTCACTCGAACGTTTATATAAACACTCCAATTCAGTCATTTACATACAGGCTGCCGGCAGGCCGTGGCCGGAAGGTTTCTCACTTTGAGGCCAAGTATCACCACACACTCAACGGCCGCCAACTGAATAGCGCCTGCAATCCAAGAAAATTGGCAAAACTCTTTATATCTGTGGGTATTTATCATCCGTCCAGGCGGTCTGAAGTTTTCGTTGTAGCCATAATTTTTTTTCACTAACAATTAACAATCTGCCACGCTAAACTATCATCTTCACTTGTATGTATGTAGGGAATCATGGGGCCACTAGCAGTTGACGGCCCGTCAGGCGGATGCCTCAAGTGCGCAACCCCCAATCATACTGAGTAATGTATGGCGTTGATCGGTCCATACCTGCCGACCTAAGAAGTAAATTTTTAGGCGGATTGCCGAACCTGCCCAGGCGGTCTGGCCTAAAAATCTGAGGTATAGAGGCTGTAAGAAGTAAAGTCTGGCGCCTGCAGCACTCTCTCGGAGCTTTATTTCTCATTAAAAGAAGAATAATCCCAAAACAACTCCAATTGCTTAATTAAACGTGGTTGAAACGGTTTAAACAAAAATAAATTTCCAGCTAATCCCCATCAATCCTAATTTTAAGCCAATTTCCATAATTCTATTTGCGCTAATAATTATCCTAACACCGCTGTTGCCAAAGTATGAATGAATGAATTCGTCTCCCTGTTTCCATGTCCGGTAAAACCCGTTTGAAATATTTGCGTTTACCTTTATTTACAATTAACAAGAAGATTACGGATGTGTTTGATTGTTTTTCATAACAATTTTAGCCTTGAGCATAAACATTAATAAATAGTTCACGTTTTCACTTCGGCGTGTTTGTCAGAACGTCCAGCATACACATAGGCTCTGCGCGCAGGTAACTATCCCTGCAATCAGGTGCTAACTGCTATCAACGCCCAAAAGAAAATTATGTCACCGAAGAAGACGTTTTTTTTGCTCTTCTCTATCTGTCGCGTTTTGCATTGTAAGCCGCGCAGCGAAGATTCACTTTTAAGTGCCTCATAAACACAGTGTACCATAGAGTGAACCACGAGTGCTCTGAGGTGTGCACTTCAACTTAAACATAGTATTGTTAACCAGGTGAGCCAACAACAACACACCGCAACGAATCTTTTGAGTAACCATCTCGGGTGTTTGCACCACTACGGGCTAAAAATTTGTATTTTTTTGTAAATTTTTCATTTTTTTTCATGGACTTTTTCCCTCTTTCGCGTAAAAGCACACAAAAGTCGCCGAGCGCATATAAATTTGAAGATACTGTGGGAATTCGCATTATTCATAAGTTCAGCATTGTTCCAGGTGGATAGTCCAGGTGTAGAGCTCAGTACGGCAGCGGCCCAACAATAAGCAAGTCTTGCGTTCGAGGGATTATTGCAATCATAGAAAAGTGCAAACGTTCTTTCTGCCCAACTGATCGTGGCTTCCGTTCCGAAAATCTTTCCTGGGATTTAATAAGGCTCCCCCCGACCGACCAACCGACCGACGACCGACGACCGACCAACGGACCCAGCTGACAACCAGAGCCCATTCGAAAAAATGGGTCCGCGGAGGTTAACCATTGTTCTGCTGGTTAGTGAGGCATATTCTAGTGGTGTTTAACTGTTGTGCCAAATTCGTCCTAATTTTCATAATTTTTGGTTCATTGCAGTGTGTGTCTTGTGTTGTGGGCGTGGCGCTCAGTGATGATAATGTTGTTAATAAGAAAGACAATTCGGAGGTGTCTGATCTAGAAACTGCTGCTACTACTGGAAAATGTAAGTACCTACGTTCATTGAGGAAGTCCTTGAACATTTTTTGTGTAGTAATGATCATTTTGTTGATCATCTAGCTGCAAACAAAGGTAGATCTTATGATGTCATGTGGTCGTTAAAAATTAGACGTTTTTTTTTATAACAATTGGAGATGTTTTTCTGGCTAAATAACCGAAATTCTAAATATTTATGCAAATAAGAATTTTTCGCGTGTTTAGAGACGATTACTTATGGCTTATGTAACACTTCATTAATATTCGGAAATTTAAACCAATAGGATAAAAACCGATGATTTGAAACCATCAATCAGGCGTTTTACAAATGATAGATGACAATTAATATTTTACTGTGGAAAAGTTTTAATTTAGATTGGGCATCTAGAAACCCGAAAGTGATATTTATGTGTTTATCGACCAACTTTTTTATGTGAAAAGTGAAGCCCCTTTTATACTGTCGACAGCTCAATCATTGATCCTTGATCCTTGTCAGTAGCTTAATCGTATCAATTGTTGGTGTATACATGTCTAAACAAAGTTCGTTGTTAAACTCTTGTTTAACTTGTGCTGTGTGGAACTTCCTTGAAGAATTTTATGGGTTTTATTTTCTTATCTTTCTCCTGGCATTTAACTTCTGCAGCCTCTCAGAATGTGCTCTAAGTTTTAAGCTTTTACAATCTTTAAACGTTTTAAGATAATGTGAATAGTTTATCGATTTTTTTTCACAATCCTTTCCGATTTGTGCGTAAGATTTAATTTTCTTGGGTTAATTTAAAAATAATTTTTCGGCCAGTCGTTTCCTTTTGCTTAAGCGCTTTAGTTAAGTTTTAGAAGTTTATGTATTCATTACATATAGATATAGAAACACTGCATATCAAGTTTAATAATTAAAGACTGTTTTGAAGGATTTTGAATCGAGCAACTTTTATCTTCCCTTGTCTTCCATTTAAAATGTGGCGGTCACAGCTTGGTGTCATCAATTACCTATGGTCCCCCATCTAAGTACTAACCTCAACCAATGCTGCTTGACTTTGGTGATCAAACGGGAACTGGCCTTTTCATTTTGCTCATGGCACCTTTACTTACATACCAAGTTCGGTAATCCAGTGCTAAAATTGTAAGTGCTTCAACGAACAATAGTAGCTCTTGGGAACCACACGAGCTCTCGGTAGTTCTACAGCTCTACTATCCTGTGAAGCTTGTGAGTTCCATTGAGAGAGGTACAGGCAAAAACTTTGAGTTCGGGTGGGAGAGGGATTAACAAAAGTGTTAGGGAGTCGCATCTCGGCGAAACGTCTTCGGTCTAATGAACACAAATAAAATTGTTTGATATTGAAGGGTTTTCATTATTTGTCAAACCTTCTTATCTGCGGGAGTGTGGTCGCCCCGTGCAGGTCAAAAGAAGAAGCATAAAAATCTCCACTGCAGTAAGAAAATCTCCGCTTTTTCCCACCTTCGCTAGAAGATTAAAAAGAAAGAAAAAGCAATTTTTTGAATACTAAAAAACGAACCCTGAAACATATCAATGCTATATATTATTAAATAAAATGTTTTTACTTACATTTCTAATAGTTGACCACTCTACACACAGGTTCTAAGTAGCACTTATATTTTTCTAACTTTTGATTTTTCTAAAACGAGTATTCCCGCATTTTTATTTTGCTCACACGAGATTTCACTTGTGAATAAAATCGAACTCTAAGTTAGAGGAAAAAAAAAACGTTACAGAATCGCTTATTTACTCTAAATTTAGAGAGCTCTGGTTCAAAAAACTAAAACATTCTATTACAAAGATGTGTATTTTTGATTTCTACTAGATGGCGCATTAAACCCATTCTTCCTAATTTAGAGTGCTCTAATCTACTCTAAATTTAGAGATTTTAATCCAAACTCTAAACTCTAAATCGATACGGAATTCCAGTACTGGTTAAGTTTAATTTGATGTACCATCTGTAGTAGAGTTGTTGATAAGAAAGGTGTGAAGGCTATAACTTTCAAGACTAGCGTACAAGAAAAGCTAAAACTTTACAACTATATTTTGATAAAGGCATCTAAGCTTCGGCCACGTCAAATCAGCACTAAAACATCATTTAAAGCTCCTATGAAAGTACGAAAACGATAAATGGTTCCGGGCAGGGGCGGCGCTTTCATAGCTGCGAATGGTGCACTTGCACTGGGCGCAATTTGTCGGAGGCGCAAATTCAGAAATTAAAATTAAAAAAAAAAAAAACTGAAAAAAAAATAAATAAATAAAAGTATTCTCACGGGTGCCAGAAATTACACAAATTTACCCAATTTCTGTCCCGGTACTTTCTCATTCAAGAAAAAAATGCAGGAAGTTTCCAGAGCTTTTAGCTTCGAGATTCGAAAAATTCGACAAAAAATTTCCCGAGTGAAAGAAAAAAATCTCATTTATTTGGAACATTTTTTGAAAATTCCGTAAAAAGCACCACATCCACTTACATAAAAAAATTGTTCCGATGGCTCTGTATTTTGTATTGCTGTTTACCATGATTGATATAAAATTCAGATCGCTGTTGCTGCACTTTTAAATTATGTTCTAAGAATTGTTAAAAGAAAAGAAAATGAACGAAATGAGAAGAACAAAACTACTTGTAGCGAGAACTCCTCTTTAATTGCTCTTTTTTGTTTGTTCCTTTATACCCTGGCTTCACCGGCCTCAGTTCAATAAAGTTCAATTCAATCCGTATAAGTGGCTTCACAGGCTAGCATGTTCAGTTCACGCTTGCTATTGTTGTTGCTTTTTCGCCAGAAGCAAGAAATACCAAAGCTCACTGGAAAGATATTCCATTATCCCAGTTGATTCCTCTCTTCTGAGCGACCTTTTACGTTCAATCTCAAATTCATGTTCTGTTGGGCGAACTTAGGCTTTATTTTTTGCTGAGTTTAATATGTGAAAATGTATGGGAACTCAGGGACAAAAATTGAAGTTCAGTACACCAATTTGCTCGAACTTGCGCAGTTCGGACGATGAAGCCGTGATAATTCTGTCTAACAAATTAAAATTTATTTCTGCCACTGCGTCTTTCTCATTGTCCTTCACTGCGTTCACAAAAGGAACAGCTTATGGGGCACAATATGGCATAGTGCACCGGGCGCAAAAACCCCTAGCGTCGGCCTTGGTTCCGGGGTAAATTGACACGAAGAGTACAAAACCAAAACTAATATGGAAATTTGTATGTTGAGATTGTTGTAAGGTTATTTGAAAAGAGTAACATTTTAAAGGCGACAGATGGAACTGAGGATATAAAAACAAGGATTGTTTATGAGATATAGATTGGAGCAGCTTTTTAATGGATGAATGTTTTCCGGGTGATTTGTCATTTTTTGCATACTATAATGATTAAAATTTAACTTTAATAAATTTCCCAAAAGAACGAGGTGTGTCTTATATCCATTGGAAAATATGATAATTTGTGAGAAATTATGTTTGGAATTAGCATATACGTGTCATGACTCCTTATAGCACTTAGTCAATTGACGGTAAATGTTACCAAGTATATTGTAATCCACTCACAGGTGAAAAATAATAGCTTAAATACCTTCGACATTCCTTTTGCTTTTGTTATGATAATATTTGGTCTACAGATTGCGTATTCTACCTTGAATATGGGGGTTTCGAAATTTTCCGTTTAGACCTAAGGTCTGTGCTTTTATGCCATGGTTATTTCATAAGGGAAATATCTTGCAAGGTATGGCTTAGAAAAGTATAAAGGGAATGAAAGTAAAAGAGAAGATTGCTGACAATACACAGCCAGGCGCGTGAATACTGAATGCTGAACGAGGTCGGTGATTGGGTGGGAATCAGAATTAGCAACTATTCGCGTTGGTAATTGATATAAAGGAAGTCCCATTAGGGATTTCAATATAAAAAGTGTGAATACAGCCAAACGGTTTTAAGAGAATTTGAAAATCTAGACACGTTACAAGACCTCGCAAAAAAAACAAGTTCAAGTTCATCAGATCAGGCTTTGACCGCCTGTTTCAGGAAGCAACACTCTGACGAGGCTCTCTCCCTACAATCCCGACGGTTGTGGCTCAGCCACTTGTTTAAAAAAATGAGCTAGCTGGTCAACATCCAAGAGTTCAAATGCAAGGCTCACTGCCTCGCCCTCATGCATCCTCCAGGCTACCCTTAATCTATCCTATCCTTTTTCTATCTTCGAGCCCACCTTACTACTACATATACATTGCCACTGATAGCATAAAGGATGACACCTAACTTTTTTACATAAAAAAGGCTTAGGTAATGCCAGATTAAACTCACCAGCCCTATTGAATATCGTTTGGGTCCAGATCGGTAGGAGCCGTAAAGGCATTACTTAAGCCTAACCCGGCTTAGGACCGTGGGGCTTACGGATCAGGGACTTCTATCTACGATTTCTTCTGTGATTGCTACGAATCACGCTACCCAATTCACTAGATACCAAAGTGCCCGTAGATGTATCGCTTTGTCGCTCAGATCAGATGTCTATCCCAGCTTAACCAGCTTAAGAAAAGAACCACCACCTTCTTAACTCCCATTAACAACTCCACCGCTCCACAACCAACTTAAGCAATTGCGTCAAGATCCAGTCCCACCATTATAGCTGCTATCCTCCTATGAGATTTCTTTGTGTTTCTCTGCTTTTTTGGGGTCTTACTGCTTAAGCTTTCATCAACAGATGTCAACAGATGCCTGCGTCGTATCCGCTGGCAGGATAGAATTTCAAACGAAGAACTGTGGCGCCCGCCGTGCCGGCCAAGAAAGGATAGACGACCAAATCAGACGAAGGAAATGGAATTGGGTTGGCCACACATTGCGACGCGAAAACGAAAATCTAGCCAAACAGGCCCTCGACTGGAATCCGCAAGGGTCCCGTCGAGTCGGAAGACCTAGAACAACGTGGAGGAGAACCCTACTAGCTTAAGCCGCAACAACTGGGAGATCCTGGTCGGAGCTAAGAGCTGTCGCGCAAAACAGAGTCCGCTGGAGGGCAACTATTTCGCGCTATGTCCCATGAGGGATTAAAGGAGCGCAATGAAATGAACAAAATGACTGCTTAAGCTTTGGGTGGATGGTTTTCAGCGCCACTTCCACCATTCTCGACACCTAATCATCTGGTTCAGGATATTCTCCGTGTTAGGCAGCTGTGAACCTCTAGGTTTGATCAGAGTCTGTACTAACAAGCTAGTGGATGCCAATTCTGGATCGTACTGTACCATGAATGGTCAGAACGCGCAACTTTTCGTTGCCTTTGAAGCCCTGACGACTAGATACCCAAACAAGGACAAACTCGATTGAAAGGACCACTTCACTTCACCTAGGTGGCAGTTACAAACTAGTTTGGATTTGGTTCTACGAAGTTTTATAGCTTTGGTGGATGTGAGCGAATTGTTTTACTTAATTTTGCACAGGTCCATGCCAGTATACAGATCTGCTCGAAAGACAGTAGCTAGACAGCCTGAGGTGGTTGGCACCTACACTTGCGTTTATACTAGGTTTCTTAACTTTAAGATTTGATTGTCAGGTCCATTACACAAAAATGATGAGATCAAAGCTTGACAACGATCTTTATTAAAGGTGATGCTCCTTTCTTCGTTGTTTTCAAAAAAATGACTACCAATGATATCTTCTAACCAAAAGGCATACCAAACAGTCACACGATGAGAATACATTGGCTTCTCTTGAATCACTAACGAATTTTTCAGTCACAGTCGCTATTCTTAGCTGGCGTTGAACGTAAGTATTAATTTGTAAACAACAATCTTATAATGCGAAACGCTCCAGGCTTACTTTTTTTGACATGTGTCAAAATGACATATGTCAAAATGACATATGTAAAATTTTGGACCGCCATCTTAAATATGTCGAAAATTCGAATCCTACGTATACTTTTAAGACTTCAATGTCACAATATCAATTTTGAAAAGTTCATAATTTTAATAGTATCATCTTCAGACAATATGAAATCTGCATTGAGTTGTGAATTACATACCCTATTTATCGCTTTTGCAAAATCAGAAGTCTAGTTAAGAATTTTAAACTAGGCATTATCCATACTATGTAATTACTGCCCTAACAGTTTACTTTAACAAGTTCAAAAAAGTTCTCATATTTACTTTTTTATTTATTTTTAGTTTTGGCCCTTGGAAGTTTGTTTAATAAGGGTGGGGGAGGATATGGAGGAGGATACGGAGGACCAAGCTACGGTGGAGGATACGGAGGGCCTAGCTACGGTGGAGGCTATGTGGCGCCTAGCTATGGGGGAGGATATGTGGCGCCAAGCTACGGTGGAGGATACGGCGGGGGTAGCTATGGTGGTGGAGGATATGGAGGCTATGGTGGTGGATATAGCCCAAGCTACGGCGGCGGCGGATACAGTCCAAGTTACGGTGGTGGTAGCTACTATCCTTCTGTAGGAGTGAATAAATATCCCTCTTATGGAGGAGGTTATGGTGCTATCTCCGGAGGTTCAATTGGCGGTTACGGCGGTGGTGGTTCCGGTGGATATGGAGGAGGATATGGAGGAGGCTACTCTGGTGGATATTATCCTCAAACTAGCGGTACTTACTATCCACAAAGTAGTGGCAGTTACTATCCATCTGTCGGTACAAATGTCATAGGCGGCGGATATTCTGGAACTGGTGGTAGTTATGGCGGAGGATACGGAGGTTACGGAGGATATGGAGGTAATGGTGGGTTAACATCATACTATGGATACCGTGATAACACATATGATGGCCATCGCAATCTTGGTTTCGGCTATTACCCTGAATCTAATAGCTTAGGCTTTATTCGTAAAAGTTACTCATCGCAACCTTCTTATGTTTCAGGCTACAGGGGCTATGATTGATGGTCATGATCTACGCCCCTGACCTTGCTGTGCTTCTAATGACAACATTAATATTTCACCATAAATAACATTTTCAGATATTATTAACTTATCACACGAATGCCCTTTTCCTTCAAATCATTATCAGTCATTTAAAATTAAACTCTGCATGTTTGTAGCTAATTTTCATGTCAAATTTAATTTTCCGTTGAGAGCTTCTCAATTAGTGTCAATTTAATTATTTTGAAGAATTTCAGTTGAAAGCTCTCAGAAATATGAGAAAATGTTGAGAATTATATTTTTCTGTTTGCCTAAAAGTATGCAATTTGTGGAGATACTAACAAAGCTTTTGTTTGAAAGCTTCAACCGATTTTGAAATTATGTAATTAATTCAATTTTTTTCGTTTAAGCATGAAATTACCGATTTATGTATGTTTGTAAATTACCGAAAGATATCTCAGGTGACAGCGTTTATGTCGAATTGTGACAAAACGAAAAGAGAATTTAATTTTTCCAAAAAAGCGGGAAAATATTGTGATATGAAATTTTTATCATTTCCACAGGCGGAGGTTATGTCTACAGATGCCGTTAACTAGCATTGAACTGAGGTGAAACACTCTTTAATTATTGTTGCAATTAAAAAATGCAAATTTTTTTTAGTTGAAATTTTTTTTTATCTAATTTTTTTTTCTGTTATCTTGAGAAGAGAAAAATTATTAAATGGACTTTATTCGTTTTTATAGATTTTTTCGTTTTTAATTAGTTTTTCTTCCGAACAGGTTGAGCCACACGTGACCTTGCTTTGTTTAATAATGGATGATTTTATGTCTGTTTCGCTTTTGGCTTTTTCGGCGGTTTATTTTTCCTTTGGATACACTCGAGTAAGGGCCATCAAAATGGCATTAAAATTGTGATTATTTTCTTGGTGAGTTTCTTTGGTGCCATTTTGGTAATTTTTATTTTGGAGGGGGAAAATCTGGTTATTTTTTTATTGCATGTCGGATTTTGTTGATTTTTGAGTATTTTTAATAGTATTCGTCTGGGATTCCCAGGATATTGATATTTTGTTATTATTTTCATATGTTTTATGGGAGGTTTTTGCAAGATTGCTTTCTTGGAATTCGATTAAAATTCGTTCAAAATAACTTTCAGGTTAAGGAAATTTTTTATGTGTTAACGGAAATAATAGCAGTTTTAGACGATGAACAAGTTTTGTTTAGATTCATTAATGTTGCGGTTTTATGTAAGTAACATAAATAGTAAATAAAGGAATTACGCTGGTGGCATTTCTCGATATTCAGGGAGACTCTGACAAGAAGTTCTTTGACAAATATATGAGGTCTAGGCCAGTAGCCTATGGCACGTAAGAATATTTCGGGTGGTATGAAGACAAATCGGAAATGTGCATTAAATTAAAATTATTAATATGTTAAGGCCATTCACATACCGGCCGCCGGCAGTCCGTCGCCTGAAGATAATTCGCCTTGAGGCCAAGTATAATTACAAATGCAAATTCCGCCAACTGGATGGGGCCTGCAGTCTAGGAAAAATGACAAAAATATTTATGTCTGTGGGTATTTATCGTCAATCCGGGCCTGAAGATTTGAAACTCTTTTCAGTCTGGAAATTTCGTTGACGTTATGAACATTAAGGCACTTGAACTAACCTGCTACGTTTACTGTCGTTTTCGCCTGTGTGTGTAGGATATCATGAAGTCACCTGAAATCCAGGCCTGTCAGACGGCTGCTTTAAATCGATCCTTATCGCTCACTCAGACAGAGTAATGTAGGGTCTTCATCTGGCCGTGCCTGCCAACCTAGTCTAAAGGCCACGGCCTTCCGGCGGCCTGTGAGTGAATGGGGGCCTTAAGCTTCCAAAGTTGATCAACAAGGTAGTGATAAATTAATTTTTGGTGGCACGCTTAATTTGCAGTAGTTTTAATTATCTGTTTTGTGGCACGTCAATGGTTTAGGCGGTCATAAAAGCTTTGTAATAGAGTGGACTCTATTGCTACGTTTTCTTGACAGCTTGAGCGCTAAAAAGCATGAAAATCTTAAGAGCTTGAGATGCTTTCCTAATTCAAGTGGCATATTAGCTTGAAATAAGCTTGAGCTCTTGAGTTGACATTAAAAGTTAATATTACCTATACATATTTCTTTCTTTTATCGCGATTTTATTTCTTTATTAATAATTTAGCCTCCGAATGTTTCTACTTTTAGCTTTTAGCCATATTCACAAGCCTAACTTTCACAATTTCGAGACCTCAAGTTTACAAACTGGGTTTACACGATAAGCACTTGCGCCGATCAGTAAAATCTTTTTGATTGACTCCAGTCGAGCGGGTTGCGTTTACATTTTTACTTGAATTTCGCTTGAAGGACTTGAGCCATGTTCATATATTTTAAGAGGCATTGCAAAAAAGATATTAGTAGGGAGTAGTGCTTCGCCATGTAGGAACTCTTATAACCCCTTGGTGCCCTAAATTCCTGCATTCAAGGAAACGAAGAGATGACTAAAAAAAGAGATTTCGGGAGGTTCGAGTTCTACAAGGATTGTAGCACCTCTGAACGTAAAAAAAGTAAAAAATTATTATAGTGGTAATCGATGAAAGAAGTAGTACAACCTCAACTTAGTCTCCAGCTAGTGCGCTATAGTAGGACTAACTGAAAATCCAAAAAAAAAGTTAGTTTTCTCACAACAAGCCAAATGGTGCAATAAGATGCCAAATCCATTGGTACCAAAATACATATAGACAATCTGTGGATATGCAGCTGGATGCCCGTTCTAGAACTAAAAACCATGTACATATAATATGTACATCACCATCAAGAAGCCTCTGATAACATATGGAGCATTAGTGCTGTAACACAGAATTTTTGGTGTGGCATCGCTGCTTCAGGTGAATTAGTAAGTGGTAAATAAAAATAGTAGTTCAGTTGTCGTCAAGGAAATAATAAAGAAATATTTTTCGGCTATATTGTATTGAGTTTTATTTAATACCTTCCCCAACATACACCACAAGACCCAAGCCTAATAAACCTGCTATAAAATAAAGCAAGAAGCAAAGAATGGCCTGACATTCAATCACGGGGGCTATTCAGGCGGGAGTCACCAACATGACCCTTGGATGTTGACAAAGAGATGCCAGGGCTCTAAGGAGACAGACCACCGAACTTCAGTCTTTGCCTCCTTTGCTTTCAGGGTAGCTTCGACAATCCACACCACCCTCACCATCACCCTCGAAGCATCGAAGAATAATGCCGTGCCGACGAGTGTGCTGGGAGTCATGCTTCAGAGATGCTGTTCATACCCAGTGGGAAAAATTGGGAGCGATGCACAGGGGTGCTTACTTAGAGCACTCTCAAGGTTGCTTTCCTGGGGTTTTCGTAAATTTTATAGAATAAAGGAGAACGAGCAATTATCTTCGTGACCGTAAAATGTGACATTAGCATACTCAATAGGCCGGCTCTCGTTCGATACGGAGGGCAAGTAGCTTTGGACGTGGTAAGGACTGCTTTGGTAAAGCAACTCTCGGGCTTGGAAAGAAAAAGGCAAAAAGCCAAAGATGAGCAAAATAAAAGCTTTTCCATATTCACATATTCACAGCATTGCGCACATTTACTACATATATTCAAATTTGTATTGTTTCATCTTGTGGTATAAAAATCCGGTGAAGGTGCTGCTGCGAACGAATGACCGTTCCGAGATCGTTTCCAAGAAAATGTAAGGTAAGCTATTCTTTTTGGGTTGGTTCACGGAATTTCTAAGATTAGATGAGATTAGATGCTTCAATGTGCCTCGGATGAGCTTTCGCACTGGATGAGCCTTTAAAATTCACTGTCTTGGCTGAACTTGGGGAATTTGATTGAACCATTGATTATATAAAGAAATAGATATGACAAGAAAGACTTGCCATTAACACGATAGATGGCCATACTTGTACCAATTTCTTTATATAATCAATGATTGAACTTCACTCTATTTCATATGAGCTTTCGAGCCGGATGGTAATTTAATCTGTAGTTTTGCTCTTTGCTGGGTCTTGGATGGGCTCTAATCCGGGCTCCAATTCTTGATGAGGGTCGGTGCGTTTCCCTCGAACTGATGAGTTTTGGGTTGCTAATTCTCCAGCGAGAAAGCTCATCCAAAACGCAGCGAAGCTCAACTAATCTCACAGAGACAGTGCTCACTTACACCGAAAACCACAACCACACTCATATAAAAACCGTTAACGTTACTCAACTCGTACAACTATAACTATACTACTAACTTTCAGCTTGGCTATGCCAAGAAGTGAAGGGACTATGAAGAAGGGGCTATGCCAAAAAGTGAATTTTATTACTCTTTGACAGCCAAGAATCTATCAGAGCTATAAATAAATTTCCGTACGACAAACTCCAAACGCGAGTTGGGCTGTTTCAAACGGCCAGTCTTGTTTTCATACCGCATCATCACCGACGTTATTCTTGTACCACATCAAGCCTGTTAAGCTCAAAGTGATTTCTTTCAGTAGGAGGAAGAAAAATGCAACAATGGTTGACTAGATCATCGGACCTTGCGACCTTAACTATCGCCTTTGGGTGATTAGAAGAGTAGTGCACCAAAAGGGTAGACCTTCTCTCGAGGAGAAGAAAGTAAAGCTTTATAGGGTCTGCTGGGCAGGACTTTCAGTTTTCATGGATCTTGTAAGAAATTTAGAAGAAGTATAGAATTGCATCTCATGGCAGCGAGGTAGACCAAATATTTACTGAAAGAATAGTCTACCCCACTGTGTCCAGGACCTAGAATAATGTTGGTCTGGAGTTGTGACAAATATTAAACAGATTATTGTCTTTTTCAAAAGTCCGTTGGCACTGGCGACGGTTCTACTCACTGAGTGCAATGTGTGACAGCAAGCTCTTGTCGAAAAAATAGTAGAGAGAGAGAGAGAGGATTGAAATTATTGACAAGGCGAACATGTGATTTTATTTCATCGACTCTCATGCAACATAGCGCGACAGAACGTTGACTTCGGTGATCGACCAGTCAATAGTAAGCCATACACTAAGAGTTTTTTCTTTCGAAAAAACTGTCGGTTGGCGCATTGAAAAAACTGCCACTTTGCGTGGCGTGTTTGAAAAAGCTCTTTGTCCATACACTATAAAAGTTAATTTGTCGGATTGCGTGGCAGTTAAAAGAGCTTTTGAAAAACAACAGCAAAATGTATACATATAATTGACTCGGCGTGTGGAATGGCTATTTTTTCAACGTTCCACGCAAAGTTCAGTAGTATAAAATGAGAAAAATTCTAAAAGTGGCGTGTCATTTGGAGTGTAATTTTTATTGTGGTTATTAAAATGGCAGAAAAAATTAATAATTCACGGGAATTTATCATAAATTTTATAGAAATTTACAAAAAACACCCAGCATTGTGGAAAATTAAATAACGATTATAAAAATCGACACGCCACTTTTAGAATTTTTCCATGGGTGCGTAGATCAAAAGAAAAACTGTGAAATTGAGTGTCAAGTGGACTGTGGGAAAAATTGGCGTGTCATGTTGACCACTCACAATGACATAAAACTGGCAGTTAGCGTGGCGCGACAATTGGCGCGTGGAAAAAACTGTTAGTGTATGGCTTACTAATAGATTCTTCGCTTATCATGAGCTTACAGACAGTGACAGTAGAATGGGGGAAGCACTTTTTGAAAAAAATGGCAGACAAGAAAGAAGGAAATTTGCTGGGGAGGAGAAATGGAAAGATGAAAACTATGTTGTGGAGTGGAGTCGAAACACGGACCTATTGAATCGTATTCGGGCGCCTTAGCTCTTAATTAACCTTAATTCAGGTATCGACATTTCCCAGAATCACAAAATTGTTTTCTCCCGAGCATTTTATATGGAATAACACAGAAGAATTTTAACCGCAAACTTTTTACGTTTTGATTCAATTGTGACGTAGGGGTTGAGATGGAAATGTTCTCGCTGGATCCGAAATGAAAACGCGAAAGGGCGGAATTTGAAATTGTAATTCCTCAAAATTTAATAAATTTCGAAACGACATTTCTGCAAAAGCGCCTTAAGTCTTTGTCATCAAAAATGTAATCCGCACTCGTAATATTTTCGGTGTAACCAAGGATAGAATAAAGTGGAATAAAAATCACAAGGAAGTTTCAATTTGAATGCAGTGCTTGTCTTTCTAGAAATCAGATTACCAAACCCAACTACCCTTGACAAACTTTTTTTTTCGTATTTCCAGAAGAAATCCCTTCGAGGATTTTTCAATTTTATTTCCAAGTTTCCGATTCACACCGAAAACGAAGTTACAATCAGAGTGTGTGCGTGCTTCCTCTTGGTTCATTATCCTTTTTGCATTTTTCACCTCAGCCACCCCCGACCCTTGGTCGTACCCAAATAAATTGTAACATGTTAACCAGAATTTTCGACATACCACCGGCGGCGGCTCCAGTGTTTGACATTCCACTGGCGTCTTCCGGTAATTCCAGACTTGGTCTATTTAAATTAGGTTCACACTTGGGTAGTAGCTAAGGGGTGGGCGGGGGTGCCTTTTATACGACATTCATGAACAGGTATGAATCTTTTTGCGGAGAAGCATGTTCTATGCTTGTACCTGAAGTGCTCAAGGTCAAAAGGCTAATCACGGTGGGGGTTGGCGGGGTGTAAATCACGTTCCCCTGCTAAAATGTTTTGTTATTAGATTTTGCACCTTTACGGAGATTCGCCAGGTGCGCGCGGTGGAAAGTTTTCTCTCTTAAAACCGGAAATTTCCATGGGGGCCGAGCGGTAATCCCTTTAATCCGGAGACCCGTGCATATTTAACAGTTTTAATTTGATACCGGCGCGTAAACAGATCGGAGGCGCATAAATATTGATAGAGAACGGCGATCATTGGCGGAAGAGCGCACTCTTTCCCGGTGTATCTATTTTAATCTGAGGTTATCTCCCGTGCTGTTATCTAATCGTAACCTAATTAGAACGGCATGGGGCTGCTTGAAAGCCCGAACAAAGTCGCTCTGGGCATACAAATGCATTTATGTAAGTCGCCACACGGGCATTAACGACGATCTATTAGCTTTGGGCGCACATAAAAGCGCCGCCAAACTCTTGTTTGCTCGTCAGATTTGAGCCCAAATTTAATTGGTTCATAAAGTTTCTCAATGTTACCACCTAGCGGAGCACCGTGGGGCGCTGTGTTGGCTTTCGCGTATTTGTTTACTCTCGGATTGATTGCGCCATAAAATTCCAACAGTGTTAATGCAAAAATGTACGCAGATAAAAATTTCCTGGTACCATAAAAAAAAAATTCTTGGTGCTACAATTGTGTTCGAATTTTTGCTGGGGAACAGGAATGACGGGCATGTCGATAGTGGGCGGGGGTGGGGGTTGTTAAATGGACTCAAATCGTTTTCCCCGATTACTTTGGAATGTGAGTTAACAAGTTTTTGTGGTGGGGGTGTGCGGCTTGTGAAGCTGGGTTGTTTGGTCTGAAGTTTCGCGTTTATAGTGTGATTTATGTGCAGGAAGTAATCAAGTAAAGCCGAATGCACTTTCGGTAGCTGCATATAAATTTTAGAATGACCATGATAATGTGAATTCTTCTTCGAATAAGATATCTGGTTAAAAGGATCTCTCCCGCAATTCAGCGCATATTACTGTTCGAGATAGGATCACCTCAAGTTGACGAACTGGGTAGGCACGACCGATTCTCTCCTTCCAGGAAAGGTAGGAGTTGGTATGCCTTGGGCCACCTTTAAACTCCGATGCAAACAGCACACAATGCAACAAGCAGAATATCATTGAAGAGATTTTAATAAATGCACCGTGGCCAAATTACCTTGGCCCTCTTATGATCTCAGGGGGAACACCTCACTGTGGATCATCGGTAGACAAGGGATATACGTCATAATCCAGAAAGACAAAATCCAGAAAGACAAAATCCAGAAAGACAAAATCCAGAAACGACAAAAACCAGAAACGACAAAATCCAGAAATGACAAAATCTAGAAAAAATCCAGAAAAATGGTGTTAAAAACAAAAATATCGAAACATTTTTAATAAATAATAAAGGTGATAACATAAATAAATAACATAAATCGAAACAGACATTCTTTTCTAGACCAACTTCAATTATAAGTTTGTTTTGCTAATTCGGCAAAATCAGGATTTTGTCGTTTCTGGATTTTGTCGTTTCTGGATTTTGTCGTTTCTGGATTTTGTCGTTTCTGGATTTTGTCATTTCTGGATTTTGTCGTTTCGGGATTTTTAAAATTTTTCTGGATTTTGTCGCTTCTGGATTTTGTCTTTCTGGATTTTGGCATGATCCCCTTGAGACCAACGATTTGTCCGCCTTCAAAGTAACTTTACGTAAGAGCTCATCTTTTTATACAGGTATGCCTAAGTAGATCTTTATCGTAGTCTAGACAGCCGTTTTCTTTTTGGTCAGATTTTCGTGAATACTTGGCAACCCTGGATATTTAAATAGAGGACTCTTTGAAGACACACAAAGCCTTCTGGGGCTACACAGCAGCGATAAGACCACTGGTGACTTCCATCCATCCAATGGGGCTACAGCCCAAATCGAGTTTTGGCCTCCTCTAGGGCATTTCTCCAAGTTGCAGCATGTCTCCAGTTCCGGATGTTGAGCATTGCCTCTGCATCAGCCGTCACAGAGTCTATCCATCTCCTCCTGGGTCTACCTACTGTCCTACTTCCCGAAATCTCTGAGGCTATAAGCCGTTTTGGGATACGTTTGTCCTCCATCCTGATTACGTGGCCGGCTAGTCTCAGTCTGTTGATTTTTATTCAAGTTGAGAGTTGAGCTCGTCAAAAATTTCATACAACTCGTTGTTGTGTCTCCTTAGCCATATTCCATCCTCTCTAGTTGGGTCTATGCATCTGAGAATTTTCCTCTCAAACCTGTTGACTCGTTCCTCTATGTCCTGGGTCATAATCCAAGTCTCGCTACCATCTTGAGTACCAGGATTTGTTTTTGGCATAAAAGGCTCTATTAGCCAGTAGTATTCGTCTGGTTATTTCTTCTTTTTCTTCGTTTCTTTTGTGATTGTAGACCCAAGGTAGAATGTTTTATCGACTACTTCTAGGTTATGCTCGGAGATGGTTATATTTCTCCCCATTCTAAATCTTCCTGCTCTAGATTGTTGCATCACCTTCGTTTTTTCTTCGTTTATTTTCAGGCCTATGTCTTTTGCCGCCTCTTTTAATTCGACATAAGCTTCTTTTGCTGCCAAAAAGAACCTTCCCACGATGTTCACGACATCCGCATATCCAAGTAATTGCACCGCCTGTGTAGCTATTGATGCACTTCTTTGGACTGACGTTTCCCTTATTACCCATTCCAGGGCCAGGTTGAAAAACATGGGGGCCAGTCCATCTCCTTGTATAAGACCTTGACGTACTTCGAATTCCTCTGTTATCACATTATGAAACCTTACTTTCGCCAGTGAAGCGGCCGATTTTTTGGTACCTCTGCTTGCCTCAAATTCTTCTTTACCCGAAACTGCTCCACTCCGCAATAAACCACCCACTCAATGGTCTCCAACGAGACACGCAAGGAATATAGGTTCTCAAAGAGTTTGATGTCAATAATCTACTGACAATATGGTACTAGAAATGTGCTACACCTTAGGCTAAACCTCCACACAAACAAACTTGACGTCTGGTCTTTTGACTAAACTTCAAGCTATTGGTATTTGGGAATCCAATCCCGCATCGAAATCTCAATTCCGCAATCCCGCGGGATCGAGGTAAACAATCCCGCGGATCCATAAATTTTGTTCTAAATAGTTATGTTCATGAATTCATGAAGAATTATATGAAATAAAGGCGTAATAAACTACAGTCAGGCCAATTCTGAACTACGCTGGAATTGATTCCGCTGGAATTTTTCATAGTAAAAACCATTTTAATTTCGAAATTACTCTCAATAACAGCAGAATTTTTGCTACCGATGTTAGAAAATTCCAGCGGAATCATTTCCAGCGTAGTTTAAAATGGCCTGAACACTTCAGCAGTTCGTTTGACATACAACGCAATTAGCCGTGAGGGTAATCCTCTTACGCTCTGAGTTTCCATGCAAAGTTTACCCAGTTTTTCAGAGTAGGCCCCCATGGAAACAGGGGTTGAGTAAAGTTTCGTTAAATATAAGTAAACTCAACGAAACCAGTGCGGTTAAGCCGGTATGCTACACTGCACATAAGTATATCAACGGCGATGCAATTTAAAATTATTTATCTGTCACCTTCACCCAGAACCGTCATGGAAACAGCATCGAGTTTACTTGATAGAGAAAGCCTGTCTGTTTACTCAACGAAAACTCTACCTCATGTTCATGGAAACCCCTGTCGCAGGCGTAGGGTAACTTCACATTTTATGCTTTCACTTAAACAAACACATATGCAAAACCCGGCGTAATCCTACGAGTTTCGTAGAGTTTTCTTCGATTTAACGAAATTTTACTCAACATTTATTTCTATGAGCGCTTAGTCTGAGTTAACCCAGGATAAACTTTGCATGGGAACTCAATAATTTATCACGTTCGGATACACGCACATAAACATACTTAGACGATTTTGTATTGTTGCTGCATTGCTTAGTAGGCAAATGGCCGGGTTCTTGTTTGCAGTTCTGACTGTGCAGTCTAAGTTTTTGCAGTTTTAAATTTAATGCTGCCTTAAGCTGGTGACATATCCAAGCGTACATGCATTGCATTCAGAGGCTCCATGATATCCGTCGAATTTCCTCTGACACATAATTACATGGTTGCGTTCCGTGCCGGCTTTCACACATAGCCCGAAAATCTAAGTAACGTGTTCATGTGTTTGTGTGCTTATGCTTGTGTGTGCTATCTCGAATGCGGCAATGCGGAAAAAGTAGAAAGTAGCCCGACCTTTGCGTAGCATGCCTTCCATTCAAGGAATATTCCGTCAGCTCGCATTTGAATATACACACTTCTATATTATCTGTCAACGAATGCAATGCATGTACGCTTGGATATGTCACCAGCTTTAGTAGACTTCGAAAATTTAACTGCGATGTTCATGAACGCTTTGCTACTACTTAGATCTAAGTCAATGCTGCAAACATGAACCCGGCCAATATCTTCAACTAACAAATTTAAATATGTAAATATTTTGTGGAGTGTAAGGCCCTCCGCACACTAACCGACTGATGTGCAAGCCCGATTTCCAAAAGCCCAAACTACGAAATTGAAATCGCTTCCGACCGGCAAGAATAGCCGCACACGAGCAGTTCAAACTAGTTTCAAATGGGTTCGTCTTGCGTAGCACTCAGTCAGTCTAGTTAATAAATTATGAAAATCTATTTATACAATGAAGACGGATTTTTTTTTTTCAATTTTTTGACGTAAATACCATGTAAGTGTGAACTGTGATCAAAAACGCATTTAGAAATCGTTCAATAGTCCAGTGCAATTAGTAAATCAAATTGCATTTCATGATGTACAAAATTTTTTTTTGGAATGATGATTCTTAGCTACTATTTCTCATTTGTATAATTTTCCAAAGTTGTTAAATAACTTAAAATATAGATAATTCAGGGCGTTATATAAAATTCTAATTCATCCGACACGCGAAACTGGCTGGAAGCGAGTTACTCCTCGAGAAGTGTCATAACCTTCGCAGATGACTTTTCACCCGGTATGTCGCGGACATGAAACGTCATAGAGTTTCGGCCAATAGCCCATCTGAAAGATATTTTAAAGCACGTATTTCTGCTGTTTACTACATCATCATATTAGCAACCGTTAACGAGATATTAAAAAAAAATTGCGTTATCAGTTATTTCAGGCACGTGAAGTGCGAACTTTGGCGTTGGATTACTCGCAAACTATACAAGCGAGAACGATGACTAAGGGCGTATTCTAAAGGTAATCAGTAGCACTTTAAGTTTGGTAGTCGGCATTAACTCACCCAAATTAATATCTTACGAGTTAATCGCAAAAAACTGCATTCAACCTCAACCACCCGAACAAGTTCGAACTTTGAGCGGCCATAACTTTGAGCCAAATTAACTTACAGACCTCGTTAAAGGCTCATTTTGTAGATAATTTTATTCTCTAATGACTGACTTTGTATTGATCATTTTCAGCTATCATTGCACACAACCGAGTTATTTGGTATAAACGACCTCTACCTCCTTTTCAAGATGGCGGCTTTTCCCATCACACTGCGACCCCACAAACTTGGTTTTAACATTGTCAGAGGTACCCGAACAAATTCCAAAAAAAAAAAAATTTTTTGTACATCATGAAATGCAATTTCATGCCCTTTTTTCGACTAATTGCACTGAGCTATAAGTGATGGAACCGAATTTTTAAATTCATATTGTCACTCGTATCTACATATGTATATCAGGCACTCTCATTGATTTTACAGTATCACTTTAACCAACGCTAAATTGCACTTTATTTAATAGAAAATTGAATCTCCACTTTATATTACAGTCACACCCGAATATCCTTCAAAATTCAGGACATGCTTCCTCCATCACTCGAGAAGCCCCATCAACTTCAATAACATAAGTTCACCTTGGATTGACAAACAACAAAAAACAGAGTTGTTTACCAGCCATATCGTCAAGAGTTACGTCGGATCAACTGCTCTATTACGCACCAAGTCATCCTTCAACTCATCAGCAGGGCTTCAATGTCTGAATCAGTGAATCCTTGGCCTGGATAACAGGACGGTGTCAAACAGATCTTGATTTTAGGTGAATGTCTCTGGTACCAGGAAACGTTTTTGACAGATTTGTTATCACTAATCATCAAATTATCCCGGAGTAATTCGATGGAGTATTATAAATGGAAATGCGCTGGCAAGAGATGAAAGAATGAATCAAATTAGTAGTGAAAACCGTAAATCATTTCCTGAAAAAAGTCATGCCGACTAGACTCCATTAACGTGGACACTTTACAGCACAAATTTTCACACCACTTTGAGAGACGTCCGCTTGTCGCAAATTGTCCCAAAAGATCATCCAGAAGGGTCGCCCGGAGTAATCCATTATGTGACGAACTGGCAATTGACCTAAATCCAAGGTCTGCCATGTTTTAGTAAAAATTGCGACAATATATTCAGAGTCATGGTGCCCAGGGAGCAATCAATCACAATTCCAAGGATAATTATGACTAAGCACAAAGGGCGGATATCCTGATACCTGATCCACTTAAGAATATTATCCCCGGGTAGTGTGAGCCTGCGAAGGAGTCCTTACTTTCCCGAGAACGATCCAGAGATACACACATCATGATTCTGTCGCATTGAGAGGTCCCGAGTCCTGCTCCTTAAACGTAAACGCACGACTTCTGTAGAGGGTCCATAAAGGACATTTCCTGACTGGTTGAGACAGGAGAAAAATTAATAGGAGAAAGCTTTCTCCTCCAACACAGCAGTTCACCCGCTCCGGGCAGAATTTAAAGTTTGGCGTCATTGGCTCGAACACCGGTTGCATATTAAACTCCGGATGCTGGGTTCAGGGTTCTGGATTCTGGGTTCAGGGCCATTCATACCGATCCATTAGAATTGTGACGCGCCAAGTGTGAAACAGCACGCAAATGGTGGCAGGAGGACGTCGTCGTCGCCGCCGCCAGGACATCCCTCAATGAATTTTGAATAATATGGGGTTCGGAATCCAGTTAATAATTTGCATGTACATCCCTTCGCCGGCCGCAGTCACTGTGTTTAATTTTGTGATTTGCTTGCTGATTACAAGCGCTTTCGTGCCATTCACTTGTGTGCGCCCGGCACCAGGACTAAGTAAAAGGATTGCTTTATTCAGAATTACTGGGCTTAGAGCGGTGCTTACGTGCGTAGGCTGCGGGCTTTGCATTATGCATTTTCGTGCTGTAAGCCTCCTTGGGAATCGCTGTGGATTTGCATGCTTAATTAAAAATTTGTGTGCCTTTGAAATTATTTCTATTTTTAACTGAAACGCTCATTAAAGGAGGGAAAATTAATTACATGTATTTGTGCCAAGGAGATGCGTTCACAGAAGAGATACTGTTGGCTTAAAGTAATCTTAAGTAATAAATTCGCCAGCTTAAAGTGATACCATCGCCAAAGTGCAGGAGTGGAAGGGTTCTAACCTTAAGGTAGTCGAGGGGACGACCTTTCAAAAGTTAAGGGATCGACTTCTGGCTTCTTTACGACGTTACGGAAACAAAAAAAGGTTCTTTGCTGGTTGACGAACTTAAACCATGGGTTCAAGTGTAATGGTGTTTCGTCTGGTTGTGTTCTCTAACCTCCTTTTTTAAGGGAGGGTTGCCTGGTGCTCTCGAGTTGTCCAGGGTCGTGTGAGAACAAACACCTTTTTACAAAATAACATTTCTTTATTTATTGAAAATATTACTTATGTACTAACAATTTAGGTCTCTCAAATCTAGTAAATACGGGATACATGTTTACTGGTTTCTTATAGTTATATCTGAGTAATTAACTACGGTTTGCCTCTACAATACATGTGTCCTACTTATTTATTGCTAAGCAGTTACCTACTCACTACTCTATGAGCGTGTGTGGGTGTGAGTGTGTGTGGGTGTGTGTTCGGTCTTGTACCTGGTCATACCGCGACACTGGTATAGGCAATGCTGTCGGGAACAATGTCGGATCATACACCACGACATTGGTCCAGGAAACATTCCTCAGGTATTCGGTAGTCGGTCGGTAAGTGTTATGTCTGTAGTGTAACCGTGCCGGATCGTACACCACGACACGGTATAGGAATAGCTACTTCGGCACATTGTCGGATCGTACGCCACGACAAGGCCTCGGCAGCATTCCTGAGGTACAAAGTATGACGGTGCCGGATCGTACACCACGACACGGTATAGGACCGGAGAAGGTGACCTCTCCGGAACGAGCCTGGTTAAAGACTGAATTTTAGCCTGGTGAAGCCGTTTATTTTATATCCGGAAAGCTCGTCGGCGTAAGAAGCTTTAACGCTTTGAAGTGAGCTTTCAAAGGAGAATCACCCAGCCTACTGAGTAAATATTTATTTTTCCTAAAGCTTTGTTAGGAAATAACTTCTAGAGTTGAAACGGGTTACTTTAGTATTTTTCCAAGAGAGGGTTCTTAGTAACGAACGTGGTTCGTTACACAAGTTGACTTTTGGCATACGATGTGAAGAAAAATATACTATGGTGGCCAAACTCTTGTTCTGGGCGCCGACAAGAGGTCGATGAAGCATCTGAAAGAGTAGGGAATGTTCTATTTTTACATCATCAGCCGGTTCCAAGACCTCAAAGTAGAAGGTTTGTATTGGTTCACAGCAGCAGGAAAAACCGAAATATATGAGGGCTCCAGGGTAACCTGCAAACCATTACGGTAACCTCGGTTGCAGGGTGTTAGAGATCTAATCTACGGATGCTGCACTTGTACAAGAACCATGTTTAAGTAATTGTAGTGCTGTTTTAAGGACATTACCTCGAACCATTTAAGTATCGTTCTAGTAATTTTCTTCCGCGCCACCGCAGTTGACAGATATTATCTTCAAACACCACTCAGTTTTTTCAGATCGTATTTGAAATATCCGTATTCTGTTAAGACACAAGCCATCTTAGAGATTACCGCAAGGCAAGCTCATTTTCTATCCCTGCAGTGGGTGTAGTGTGAATTACACCGCTAATACCAATTCATGTCATTTTCTGCATATTTTTACCTTACTTGGAGGCAATGCCATTGTTTCTCTGCATACCGTCGCAATGTTGTTAAATAACTAGCAAATACTAAGTGCTGTGAGCTCTTTGGACCATTGGGATAAAGTCGAAATCTCGTTCAATGCTGGCGTCTTTCAGGGAGGAAAGTTTTCTTTCCTGAGTAAATATAAAAAACGCCCGCTACTAGCATGAAACAGGCACGTACATAGTCAAATCGCCTGTATGGCACCCAAACGAGGCACGGCACACTAACATATTTTTCGGCTAAAGAATCAAATGTACGAGTATAGGATGAAAAAACCGGCAATTATCTAGGAATGCTCTCGTTCGGTTGCGTAGGTCAAGCAGCATTGGATGTGGTTAGTACTTAGTTGGGGGGCTGCTAAGGGAAACGAAACTCGCTTTTTGAATGGTCTATACCGATGCGTGTGCATTTTTAGATATTCGTCCTTGTAGCGGGTTTCAAAAGTACAGGGCAATATGTTAAACTCTAACAAAATTGTTCGATAGGCCCTAAAGGTTAAATCTTTACGATTTCCCCCACCCACTCACACTATGTTTTGCTTGTCTGACCAGAACCTATCAACAGCCTGTCGAGCTTTTTAAACTTAGTGTAAACACCAGCTTGAGTGCCTAAGTGTCATTGCTCGCACTTATGAGTACCTACGGTAGTGAGAACTGCCTTGTACAAGTGCGGCGGAATAGCGCATGGACTAGGTACTTCATCAGCAAATATTCTCTCTATAACATTTGCATATTTAACTTAAAGGAGCTCCTAGATAACATTCTGATATTACTATTGTGGATCTATGGCTATTGAATATGAGGATTATATCACCAAAGCCAAAGCTATGTAATTGTTACATGTGCCGCTCTGCTATAGCATAAATTCATACGAAAACTTATTATAACAAACTGACTGGAGATAACTAGCAAGACGTAGAGACGACATGAAGATGAGACTTTCACAAGCCCGAATCGTACAAAGACTGTAGCGCTATTTAAGGCGAAGAAGAATTTCTAAAAAAGCCAGAACAGGTAATATCAGAGGGTAGATTCATCAAAAACCGTTTTTGGACTGGTCATCAAAGAGGTATGTGGTTGGGGTTTGTCCTTTCCAAAGACAGCACCCTTTCTACTATTCACTTCATGCATTTTTCGTTCATTTTGCCTGTGTCTAATTATCCGGTGTTGAGCTAAGAATGAACGACGGGAATTTGGTACTTCTAGTTCTTTCTAGTTCCAAAACACACCATCTTTTTTGACGTCAATCCAGGATTATGTGAACGCTTGTGACCGTTCACCATTCAATTTCTTCTTGTATTCAACTTTGTGTAAATGGATCAATTGTTTTTTAGTCAATGCCTATGTCCATACCAAAATCGACAATGGCGACAGAGGTATGCACGCTTTCACTACAGGCATGAACATCTAAAAAAAGCAAACAGCGTGGCAAGCAGCGGTGTGACTTTATCCAACGATCTGCGTTGGAACAATCACATACTCCAAGTCACCAAACAAGCGTATCAATGCCTTGGCTTCCTCAAGAGATGCAAGTTCCTTCTTCATCCAGCTACCTTGGCTACAATCTACAAGTCCTACATTCGGCTTCGCCTTGAATACAACTCGCATATCTGGGCGGGTGCCCCTAAAACCACCCTGACTTGGCTAGAAAAGGTGCAAAACCGCGCCATCAAACTCATTGGCGATAGCACGCTTTGCTCCTCCATCGATCCTTTAAGTCACCGTAAGAATGTAGCAGCGCTCAGCAAGTTTTACCGCTACTACAATAGCGACTGCTCCACTGAAATCAAAAACCTCCTGCCTACACTGCAATTTTTCTCCCGCAACACAAGACTAGCCAACTCGGCTCACCCCTTCACCCTTCAGCCCTCCCCTTCATGCACATTACGGTTTAGCAGTTCGTTTATAAATAGAACAACTCGATTGTGAAACTGTCTCCCGCAGTCGGTATTTCCGAACTCATATAACATCTCAGAGTTCAAACGCAAGGTTCATCGACATCTACTCACGCACCCTCCAGACCCCTAACCTATCCTATTTCATCTTTCCTTCAGATCAAGCTTACTACTATACATTGCACCATGACTTGAACGACATGACGGACTAGTAGTACAAAGGGTCCTAAGTCCTAAGCTTCTTCTTATCACAAAAAAAAGTGTTCCCTGGTGTAGCACCAAATAACGAAACGAAAACGTATTTAAGATCAACATCTCGTTGCATCAGTGTCATATGGCCCCTTGACAGGAATAAAGCTAAGTTTTGGTATACATTTTTTCAAACTCCGCGACACAAAAAATTTGAACAGTTCTGCGCACCTCATTGCCAAATTTTATAAATATTGTTCTATCATTTCCCCGCTTTTTAGTTAAAACGGCAACAAACGCAGAAAAAACTCAACAAAATAATTTGGGAAGGGATGCGCGCATGCCGAATGAATAAAGTTAATTAATCTTTATATGTGTTGAGCAGAGCTTTTAAATACATGTAAAACTCGTGCTCAACAAAGTCAGTTTATCCATCGTAATAAGCATAATTTTACTATAATTATGCTAAATATTTCTCATCCCCAAAATTTAAAATAAAATAAAAGAATTGCTGGAAAAATTTCTTTTAAAGATATGAGCATTTTCATTCATAAATTGAGAGTTATCTGCAACCGCAAGCAACACAACCTCCTCAAGCAGAAGCGCGTATGTGACTGGCGGAAAATGTCAACAATCAAGTAATCAAAGTGATAAAAATACAAATGTGTAAAATACAAAAACCTTAAAATAAAAAAAATATATAAAAACGGGTGTTTTTCAGTCATAATTTGTAAATTTTTTAAATAATCATTGAAGTCCCAGAAAGGGACTCCCTGCGGCAATACGCAGTCGCGACTGATTACATGGCAGCAAGTGATTTGATAGGAGGAGTTAAATGAAGCTTTTGTCTGAGCTTTTAAACATTTTTAAGAGCTTAGCTGGGGAACATGCGCGGGATGTCACGACGTTTGAAAACAACTATACAGGTCTCTAAAACACACTCTGTTCGAAGCGTAGCCACTTTTACCATAAAGGCCGGCATGAGTTCCTTCTATGGGTCCTAGTCTCCAAGCAATTTGGAGGGAAGTTATCTTCGTGAAGAACGACCAAGTAACCGATCCTTAAAATCCGTTGAACTCAGGGGCGAGAATTCAGCCTCCACCTAGCAAGGCAGAGTTTTCATTTCATCCATTGTTAGAGCCCGCGGCTTCAAAGAAGGACAATGAGCAGCACATATGGGGAACAGTGATTGAGAATTTAATGAAGCAGTTATTTGCGTTTTTAAACAAACAGAGTGACGTTGCTCGACTGCGGGGATTCGAGACTTTCACCACAGATGGAAACAGCAATTTTTCAATTCCCTTCTTTTATGGCGCGGGCTCTAATGACATATTTCCAGTTTCTTTCCGTAAGTGAAATATCATAGCTCGAATTCTAGACAACGGAATTCCGCCAAATCGAGGACCGTCAGTCTGTGCCGCTTTTGTGGATATAATCAAGAGCTTCAACCTTGAAGTCTTCTGAGTTGAGAAACTTGGGCAAATCCGATAATAACTTACTTTCGCCGGTGAAATTCGTAGCAAGCCCTGATACCTTTGGGGGTGGGGGTGAGTTTTGTGTGCAAACGATTCCACCGCTATTTCAGTCAACACCTAAAGCTTCAACCCGGAATTTTCATGTTAAAAGTAAAGTGGAAGAAATATTTGATTTGCAAAAGGTGTTTACTCTTCCAGCATTATACCTTCACGTGTCTCAGCTTCGCAACAAACCTCTAAAGAAATTTCCACATCAACAAAATTCCACAAATTGTAAACAAATAAAAAAAATTAATAATATAATTTCTTCGTATCAAATTATTTGGTATTTTGCCCCAAAGTATTTATTCAGCAGTTCATTTAAGAGGTTCAAGATCAATCACGTTAACAGCCGAATAATAACTTATTCGGTGCTAAAAAGTTTATAAATGGACATTTTACAAAAAAAAACATAAACTTTTTTTATTTACTAAAATTCAAATTATGTCTGCATTTGCAGATATTATCAATGTGTTAATTCTGCGCTAACAATCAATTAGCACACTTCGTACATACAGCATGAATGTACATTTCGCCACATGCAATAAATTTCAAATGAAAATGAGCCACGATAAAATGGAAAATTCTAAGCCGACTGTTTGCGGGGCGATAGGCTGCAAAACGAAAATCCCCCGTGTCAAATGGATGACGGGGCGAATCAACAGGTTTTAATTATGATGAGCTTTGGGCAATAACACATTATCTGATTGGATTTGCGCTGAAGCACATGCAGAGTGTGTGAAAATGTTTACAGCTCCTCTCTTATCTGGGAATAATATTTTCAAAAGTGATTCATGCCTTATTGAAACTTTTAATCAATCCTCCTGATGGAGTGTGTCCAAATTCAAATTTCGTTTAGTACCTTTGTTGCAAAGTGACAAAAGAAATTGTAGTTGCAATGTTCGACAGACACGTTTTGAGATATTGACATCGGCAACTCCAATGAATGAAGGTATGAATACAGAAAAGCAGGTCAACAGTTCGAACTTCCTTCAGAATAGTTAGTCTAGTGTAGATTTTACAAATTAGCTATTGGACAAGCAGGCTCAAATACATTGCAAATCTTACCCTAATTATTAACTGATTTTCTAACCGTTATCGAAAGAAGGCACAGAATCGAACGAGTGCTTTTTTGTTGTATTTATTTTAAGTTTGGTCTAGTCCACTTTTATCCAGTCAATCTCGGTTCAAAAATGTTTGAACAACGTCTTGTCGTCCTATGTTCAAATTGTTGTCGTACGAGTGACAAGTGACACAAATTCGAAAAATGTTTGTTTATTTGCTAAAGTATTTAGTATTGTTGTGAAGATGCATACAATGCATATGACAAAATATTTAAATTTTAGTCATAAATTATCATCATTTCTGTCGAACTGGTTCCTGGATGTCTTATAAAAGTGGGGAAGAGATATATGTAGATCTGCGATTAAGTGAAACTCTAGCTTTGTAGACAATTAGCGTAAAAAGTTGTCTACTGTTTTTAGAATAGCAATGAGATGAGCTTTTGAATATAATATAACAATGATCAGTGAAAATTGAATCCTGAAACTTTTCTGGTATCTGAAGTATTGATTAACTTTTGATTTTTTAAATTTTATCTTTTTGTAAGCGCATGGTTAACAAGTTACTCCACTCGGACGTCTATGATAAAGCCTTTGGAAGTCCAATATGCCTTCGACCGGCTCTGCAAGGCTGAACTGTAATGGTGCGGTTATTGTGCGCAATGTCACGAGTAGCGCCGGTTAAAGCCATGACCTTAACTTTTTCTTCTTGTTATTCTACAACCCGGTTCCGGTTTTGGCCTCTCGCAACTGGAAAGAATCCAACGGTTTCGATTTTGAGTCCATGTGTCATCCAGTTTGGAATCCCTAAGCTCTGGGCGTTCTGGTCGACGTCATCCATCCAGCTGAGGTTGGGTCTCCTACAATCACTTGTTGCAAATATCCCGGTTCTTCATCGAGTACGCCATGACTTGAATTGGCTATTGGCAGCATCTTCTGTTGGAATTATTCACAAATTTTCTTGGCACGGATAAACGCCTAATCTGCCTACTGCCAGGCCTACTACTTTGCTGCTAGTCGTATCGTAGTCATCCATGAACTAACCATACATACCCTTACCATACCATACAAGTTCCAAGGAATGGCTACATGTTCCTTGAAAGGATAATCCGGTGCATCTTGTTTCCTGTGGGATTTTACTAGAAAGACTGCAAGAGTAAAATTTATAGTACTACCCATCTTCTTGCCAGGTTCTGAGTTGGCCAGATCGGCTCGACCTACTGTTGTACAAACGAAATTTGGTATTGGCATCGCGATTCCCGGAATTCCAGTACGCTGATTAGTTTGTATATTTAGGACTCCGATCCGACCCAACAAACCGATCCATTCATCTACGAAGCGAACATTGGTGGACGGTTGGTCACGAATAGGGAATCCAAACCCGCATCAAAATCTCAATCCCGCAACGCTGCGGGATCGAGGTCATCAATCCCGCGGATCCGCGGTTTTGGCGGGACTACAAAAAAAAATAGATTTTGTAGGGTAACTTGACATTTACTGTGTCTCCATCACGGTCGTATACACAGGTCTGACAACTCGTTGCTCAAACCTGTGACTGATACGCGTATCGCTACTGGAGCTTCTTGATTTAGACTGCAGGAGGCGTATTTTTCGAAGTTCGGATGTCATTATGATATGAATTTGGTACTTCGAATACTGCGCCGCCAGGCAATGGGATGGTATATGAAGTTAACAGACCTGTGTATACGACCGTGGTCTCCATGAAAAGGAATAGAGTATTTGTTGAGTTTACAGAAAGCTTTTCCCCACTCCATGACCGTTCTGGGTTGATATGACAGATAAATAATTTTACATCGTGTCTCCGTTACTTAAATAAACCCATATGTAAAACCTGGTTTGAGCCGACGTGCTTAGTCCAGTTTTTTTGGATTTTACGAAACTTTACCCAGCACCCGTTTCCATTGGTGCTTACTCTGAGTTAATCCAGGATAAACCCTGCATGGAAACTCAGTAATTGATCACGTTCGGATACACACACATAAATATGCTTAGATGATTTTGAGTTAAAGCTGTATTGATTAGTAGGCAGATGTCTTCAACAAACGAATTTTAATATTATGGGGAGTGTAAAGCCTCAATTATACTGGACGCAACGGAAGGCAACGAAGCGGAGAGGGAGCGGAGTGGAAACTGCTGGCTTTACTGACGGAATCGAACGTATGCAAATATCAATTGTGCTTCCTAATTTTTCGGCAAAGTTTTTCCAAATTTTTGTACTTATGCTTAAAATTTTTGGTTTAGTAATTTTTGAAACTTTAATCCGGTCCGTCTACTTCAATATAATTTATCTATATTGAAACTCATTCAGAAGACATTTCAATCCTGTTGCGTTCCGTTGCGTCCAGTGTAATTGAGGCTTAAGGCTCTACGCACACGATTCGATTGATTAGAAATCTCAATTTCAAACTGGTTTCACAATGATCACACGTGCACAACCAATTAGCAACCAAAATGAAACCTTTGTCCACACACGAGCACAGCTGACTTTGGATCAATCGGTATTCTGTGCCCATATATGTAGTTTTGGCAAAATTTCAAGTAGTTCAAATCAAGTGCAACCACGAAACTGATATCGCTTCTGACCGGCAAAAACAGTTGCGCGAGTAGTTCAAACTAGTTTCAAATCGGTATCGTTTCTGTCGACCCATGTATGGATTCCCACTTCCATACACGGGCAAGATGACGAAACAGATGCAGGTGCAATTGGAATTGCAAATCAGTGGACTCGTGTTCGGAGGGCCTAAATCTATCCTACTTTGAAATATTTTTCTATTAAGTCCCAGTTCTTATAAGAGGTGCTTCTACTGCCCAAATCCCGCGAATCCCGCGGATCCCGCACGTCTAGTCCCGCATTACTGATCCCGCAAAAATTCCCGCATTCGCGGGATTGGATTCCCTAGTCACGAAGATAAAGCAGTAAATACTCATGATATTACTGTCATCCAATACACTGAAATGCTGAGTATGAGCCTCGAGGCGAGCTTGCCAAGAGTACCGAAAACCACATGAGTTGCGAAATGCAGTTGCATTTCCATAGGCAGCCCAAAACTCTTATTGGCTAACTTCTCCGACTACGAAAAATAGAGGAACTTTTGCTCGAGTATAGACTATCGCAGGTCAGGAAGACTTTAGATCTCTAGGGACTCAGTCTCCAAAGTTGAACTCGTACGTGACGCAAATGTGAGGATGGTTTGGAACCTGAAAGACAATAATAAGATCCTGATATTGTAATGCAAGGAGGTGCATAGCTTGTTTTTTTTTGCGAGGTCCTGGTGCTCCGTAGTCCTCCTGCACGGACGGGCGTTCTTGAGTGTCTGTATGCATTTTGTGTTTTTTTATTTTTATATGGTTTTTTACATGACTTTAAAACGAAATCACGCACTTTTAAAATATTTGTCTGCTTATATGTCTGCGTGTCTGTATGTCTGTTTGTTCGTGCTAATCTCGGAAACGGCTAATCCGATTGGGATGGGACTTTCACTGGAAGATTCAGTATTTTGGCGGGCATGTTTTAGGTTATTTATATGCACTATAAATTAGATCTACCTGTATGTATGTATGGATGTATGTATATAGACAAATCTTGAAAATGGTTTTTGACCCACTTCCATATACCTAACCGATCAGCTTAAAATTTTGCACACATGCGCAGTTCAAGTGACAATGCAATCTGACCATTTTATAGAAAAATCAAGATGGCCGTTTCAAGATGGCGGGCGAATTTCGCAATTGTACTCGCTGACCGCCAACATGGGTATCAAATGAAAGGGAATGATAAGTATAATATAATTACCTATTTGGTGTCATTCCAAATTCAAAATGGCGGCCGGAACAAAATGGCGGCCAACACAGATAGCGGATTACTTTTTTATTTACATCACGATCGGTATGGGTATCAAATGAAAGGATATGACAAGTAGAATACTATTAGCTGGGTGGCGTAATTCCAAATTCAAAATGGTAGCCAACACAAAATGGCGGACTACCATTTTTTACAACGCTCTCGGCGTGGATACCAAATGAAAGTGTATGATGAGTAGACTACAGTAAGCTGGGTGACCTCATTTTAAATATCGGTCACAACAAAATAACCAAAGACATATAATAAACTAAAAGGTAGAAAATTAAAAATATAGTTTAAAAAACTTAAAATTATGCTTTTGTTTAAAAATGAACTAAAAACTAAAAAATTATATTGAATGAAAACTTTTTTGCTCAAGCCAGTATATTTAGTATATGGGGCGCTAGCGAAAAGTTGCAGTAATAATAAAATAAGAATATAGGTAAAGTCCCACGCCTTTTAACATTTCGAAAGGTAGGTTATTTAGCCAATATGAGATCAGGACAGTAGCAGAGATTTCGGCAACTTTACTCACTTCAGGAAGAACAGCTCATTCTATGCTTAAGATACCGATCGAAGAAGATCATGTCGAAAATCATACGTGGAGCAAATCTAAAAACCTGCGTGGAAAAAATCTAAAGTTTTACAAGACTGCATGATGACTGTCTGCGAATGCGATGAGTGTACTATGGCAAATAAAGTATCTATTAACAGAGCACCGCGAGATTTAAGATGTAAAAACCAATTATTTTGGGGAAAAACTGTTTTATTGGCATAGATTCCGGGCAAATGTTGCCGGCTGTCCGGACAAATATGTGGGCCGATGATATTGATGCATTTCGGAAATGATCACTCATTTAGGGACATATTGGAAAACTTCATTGAAAGCAAAAGATGAGAACGCAATCAGAAAACTCAGAATTCAGTACTATTCTCCTCAACATAGGATATACAATAGAAAATGTTCTGAGATTAATGAGAATGATGACAGTGAGCTGCTGCCTGTTTCAGAAACATGGCACGGCTGAGGCCTATGGATAAATTAGATATATGGATAAATTAGCGAAGCCGTATTTAGAGAAGACGCGTTATATAGATCACGATTTATGGTGGGAGGTATGTAAGAATGACGCGGAAATTTTGATGAGCGATATTTATGACGATTTCGAAAATATCAACTCAACTAAGTCGACTCAACTACGTCGACTCAACTTAGTAATGCCACAAACGTTGTAATATTTACAAGTGAAACATCTAACATCGTCTATAAACAAGCGTTAAAGTGGATTGTTAACCAGTGCCGTGCGGGCGGTATGACCGGAAACGACGAAATACGAAAACGGGAAGCAGCAACTGTCCTTTGTAGGATCAAATCAATAGTATCGTCTTAAAGTGTTAGCAATCTTCGTCTCAAGCCATGTTCGCCATAGGGCAAGTTCAGGGTGCCAATTATCTGAGAACGTCAAAATCTACGAGCATAAGACATATTCTGAATAAAATTGGCTAGGTATCTGTTGTGCACGTAGTATAAAAGTTTCCCGATGATTAACCTCGAATTTTAAAAAAAGGTGTAGGTAGGTAACATATTTTTATAGTCAACTCTAAGATTTGTTCTTTATTTCATTATACCCTTTTCTTATTCTGGACTATGCACACATAATTTTGTTTTATTAAAAGGCGTTGCGACGCACGCGGGTTTTTGATAGTATATAATATGTTATATAAGGCTTCGCTTGATTGTAAACTCAAAGTTAATAATGAAATTGATGCTAAAAGCATGTTTGCCATAATTGGATTTCTTGATAAGTCCTCTTTTCTTGGGACTGAATTAAAAATTACCATTCTTTTCTCAATGTTACCTTTACCATAATTACCAGCCCTTTTGATGCCATTTGATTTTTTAATCAATCCATGTTTTTTTTTGTGATTCACCAAAATGATACCATGCACCGGCGGTGGGTTATGTTTTTGGGGCCAAAAAAAAAAAAACAATTACGAGAACGTTGACAAAAGTATTCCATTTTTTTTGATGTTTCAATTAAGACAATATTTACGTAAAAATAACTCGAAGCCAGTGAAATGATATGATTAAGACCAAACTTTTCGTTTTATACACCCACAATATTTTTGCCGTTAACTGAAATTGATGTGCTTTAGTTATTGATTAAATTCATCAATTTAAATTAAAATTAAATCCATTATTTTCCAATAACTCCTCAAAACCCTGCAGACAAGTCGAGAATTTTTCTTTTTATGATAATTAAAAAGTTATTTTCAATGAAAAAAAAAAAAAATATTGCGAGTCTTTCTTTTTCTTTGGAATTTTCCACGATGGAACCAAGAATATTTTTTCTTATTTGGAGGTCACTTCTTATCTTTAATTACTCAATTGGGCCGAATTTAAATTTTCTGCACTTCTAAGCCAGTAATTGGGTTTATTTTTAATGAACTCCTTCATTCTTAATTTTTTTTAAAGTAAATTTTTACTCTTGTATCGCAGAATAAAATCAGCGTTTTCTGAATGAACACGAAATTTTACTCCAAGTACGACGCAAATTAGAAGACGTTTAGGCATTAGTACTACGAAGTAAATTTTAGGAGTTTTTTTTAGATTTTCGTAAAAAGTTGTGAATATTCATAGCTGAACAAAAATTCGTATTTGCATTTTTTACTGCGAAATTATTCGCAAATTAAATGAAATCTGAAGGAAAGATTAAATTGAGTTGTGAAGAGTCACTTTAAAAAGGAAAAACGTTCACAATTACACAAAAATGAATTATAGCAAGGACGAAATTTCAATTTTTATTTATTTTTCATCACTTCCTTATTTATACTGCAAAATTTGAATTCGAGTTTAATTTTATTGAGGTCTTGTAAAAAAAAGTTTAAAAGAAATATTTGTTTGTATCTGTTAAAGATTTTAATATTGTTGAATCAAATAATAGCTTCACACCAAGTTCACTTTTTTGGTTTTGTAAGTTTTTTTTTAAATAATATATTTTCGAAACAAAAAAATAAAGTACTTAAACCTTTTTTCTTCATATGTATGTGTAGTGACTAGTTTAATGACGTTAAATTCTTCAAAAGCACCGACGTAGATAACGTGTGCGATTCGAATTTACGGGGAAAGTACAAACAAAACATTTTAATCAAAAAAATTATGAAAACAAGGGAATTATAGCGCGTTTAGATTAAACACAGGATCTATAAACACCCAAAGCTAGAAAACAGATGCCTTTAATATCACGAAAAATATCAGTACATACTTCGGCCATTGCGTTCATCCTTTTCTTTCTCTTTTCTGCTACAGCGACAGGGCCGTGCCTGACCAGCGACAAATCGTCAAGGAAAGTACGACGAATACGGATAAAGGTCGATTCACACATATGCGTAACAACTATGGCACCAATGATTTTCGTGTCAGTGTCTTCCGTGATGAATTTTTCACTGATATTCATAACGCACCTCCTTTTTCCGTATCAGTGGTCAATATTCTATAGCATCTGACATTTTAGTTTTGAAATTTGGACAGTGCATCGGAACGGAACCCAAATAAAAGTGAAACTCGCCAGCAGCTAACATGCAGCAGGTACGGACTAGCCTGCACGGCTCCTGCAGCTAGCATGCAAGCTGGAGTAAACATTAGACTCGCCCGTAGATATAGCATGCAGCTGGACGCACGAACAAGGTCAAAGGGTCTTTTCTAAACGCAAACTAACTAAAACGAAAAAAAGAAAATATTTTCGTTGAATAAAGCATCCTACGCTTCTTAAAACAGAGAGCCACAGGCATGCACTCTCCCGCCACGAGCCTGTATGGCTTTAAAAAATTGTATAGGACGAAGAAAAAGGCAATTATCGTGATGGGTAACCATAAAGGTGCCAATTGCATACTCAGTAGAACGGTTCTCCTTCGATTGCGAAGCATTGGGGTTAGTACTTAGGTGGGGGACTGCTTGGTAAAACAACACTCGCGTTTGGAATAATCTATACCGACGCAGGCGCATTTTTAATTTGTCATGTCTGAACTTTTGTGGCATGTTTATTTGTTCGCTATGCATGCCAGCTGCCGGCGCGTGCGTAAAATCTTGAACAGACCCCTGGTCCGGTGCAGTGTAGGGTGTTGCCAGATTAGGCAATAAATCGCCCCTAGGCTGGCTGGGCCCCTAGGCCAGGGCATTGTAGGCCTAGGCGGAAACCTGGGGCTGAAAGGATGTTATTGCAAAGTCCATGGTAACCTGTAGGTCCTTAGTAGCGAAGCATAGAACCGTGCAGATTAATTCCAATAAGTTTCGATTAGGGATGGCATATTTCCTGGTTCACCCGGTTGTTTGATCCTTCAAAAAGAATTCTTCAACGGTCTTCACCAGAGCCGAAACAGTGGTTCCTACGCATCAACGATCTACCGCCTCTGCTTTCTTTGCGAGAAAGGTGACTTCAACGCAGCTCGCTACTCAATTCACTGTCTGCATAAATACTCGTAGATGTGTCGGAAAATGAGCAGCATTCTGTGGCTCTCAAGACCAGCCTAAAAAAAAACCCTCTACTTAACTTTCATTCGTCTAGCTTGATCAGATTACACCATTGCTTGACGAGGCTGGGTCAGCTATCTAGTTGCTATCTCTCCTGGTCGTTCTTCGTTCTTCGAGTTTCGTATTGTTTGCGCCATTTCCACCATTCTGACCTCGACGATTTTCCTGTGGTCTCAAACCACACCTATCCTGTTCTTATTTTCTATCGGTCGAGCTAAGCATACTATTAGACATTTCATCACGATGTGAATAATATGGCCGATTGGTAATTGCACCAGTGCTTACTCTTTCACATAAAAAGTTTAATAATGTTTATAACCAAACATTTAATGCTTTGGTGAGTCTGATCTGGTTTCTATACAAGGCTTTTGACAGAGTATGGCATCCAGCTTTGCTTATGTTTCTTCATCCTTGTGGTATAGGCTTGTATTGGAGGGTGTCGAATGTAAACCGTATATTATATCTGTAAGCCAGATGTTTTCCAGGGCTCATTTCTAATTCGTACTGACTTATTTCTAATAAAACCTGTATTACACTGCCTCCCGTTTCAGAGGCGGTCTAGAACTAACGGCTGAGCTTTCTCTTAATGTCGAGAGAAGCAAACCATTGACCTATCTGCATTGAATCACGGTTTTCAAATTATTAAACAAGCAGTGGGTAGGGATTTTTTGAAGGTGAAAATTGCTACTACAGCAGTCGCATCGTTCTATAATCTACTAGTTTCTACATTTGTTCTCGCCTTGAAGTCAACTTTGGCTTTAACTTCGTTATACCCCGGCTTCACCGGTTTTAGTTTAATCAAGTTCACTTCAATCGGCATAAGTGGCTTCACCGGCTAGCATGTTCAGTTCGTGCTTGAAATTGTTGTTGCTTTTCTGCCAGCAGTTAGAAATGCAAAAGCTCACTGGAATTATTCCAATTTTTTACTCTCTTTTTAGCGAGCTTTTACTTTGAAACTCAATTTCATGTTCTGTAGGCCCAAATCAGGCTTTTTTTCCTGACTTTAAAATGTGAAAAATGTATGGGAAATCAGGAAATTTTAAAGTACAGTAGACTAATTTGCTCGAACTTGCGAAATTTTGGCGGTGAAGCCGGGGTATTAGATTAATTCATTAAACCACAGAAGAGTACATTCTTGCTCTGGAAAAATTTAACAGCTATTACAAAATCATCTGTCCCGCCAAAACAATTGGAAATCTCAAAATCGCGCAGTGAGTCTCAATTCCCCAAAATCAAAGTAGATTCGAGAAGTGCACACCTCACTTCGTTCGTATAAAAACCCAAATCTCCCGCTCGTTTATATTCTCAATCACAATTAAATCAGTCTTACTGCCCGCCTGCTCTTAAAACTCCCAATTGTTTTGGCGCACCCTCTAACTTTTCTTCTTATAGCCCGATATATGGCCATGTGAAAATTACCCAAACCCTTTCAAATCTCTCAACATTGTGGAAATTCGGAGAGAGAGAGAGAATCGGAATCCCCAAATCCATTTGATTTGCAAAACATTTCCCCGAATCAAAGAAATTGAAATGCAATTAAAGCCATGAAATACACAATTTTCCTTTTTGCAGTTGAACTCCTTAAATTTACATTTACTCATTTTCAGTGGTAATGGCAAATAAGACGTTTTATATCCTTTTTGCAAACTCACTGCTTGTCGTAATCTCCAGACTGAACTGAAAGAAGAATGTTCCGTGCTGATACAAGTCTCATCTGTTTTGTTTGTCATCCTGTTCAAGTTCAAGTGGGATTAAATAAAATCGTGTGAGGGGTTATCGACGAAACGGATTAATTGAGTAATTTGTTCCAGGAATCGTTTTTGGATAAAAACAAAATTGAATTGCTCCACCGGTCCTTATCCACTCCGCCCACAGTTTAACTGAATATTAATTTATTAAATTTGTTTGTCTTGTTAAGAATATTATTTTTTGTTTTCTGTTAAGAATATTATTTTTTAGGGAAAGTTTGTAATTGTAATAACGCCTCCACTGTAAGTCTTATTACCACTTGTGATAATTTCTGTCATAATTCACAGAGGGCTAACTTAGTTCAATACTTTTAATCACTTTAATAGGCGCTTCAAATTTAATAAAAAGAAAAGAAATGTTGAAATGAGTTATTTCGTTTGCTGTTTGGAGGAGGTTTCGATTAAATTAATCAAAAAAATTTAATTACTTTGTAATTACAATTCTTTATTTTTCTCCCTGAATGAATTTTAGAAGTTTGATGTTTAAAATAATTACAATGTCCAATAAACGATTTAATCTCTCAAAATTATAGTACGTTGACCTAGGGGGAAAATGTTGTTATAATTTTGATGATAAAATGTAACCAAACAGAAAATGGTTGTTGATTTCAATTTTATCTGGTAATGTCTAGACATTTATACATAAATTTACCCAGAAGACCCGATGGTGCGATGGCCAGCACTTAGCAGCACCTATAATATCACAAAGTTTGGAAGGGTACATAGAATGGCAACAGAAGGGCAACAGGAATTATTAAAACATGGCCCACGAACTCCTTTGATGTTATCTCGCACCTGCTGCCTCGCGACTGGGTCGAATTGCCCCCAGAACCCAGATCTGAAGGAGCAGCGAAAAAAGATTGAAAGCCATAAAGTTAAAATCCCTATATCCGTGCGTTCTAAACGTCAAATAGCCAGCAGGGATACGGAATCGGTTGAAAGTACTACAGTAAATACTCATGAGTAGAATCGAAAGAAAATAACTCCATAAATACTTTTATTTGTTCATATATTTACTTTCTCACGAGAGAATGTGTTTCGGGTATATGGAACAAAAATTTCGGCAAATCTGCTAATCCTTGCTTTGGAATTACTGATAATTTTCAACGAAGGGTTGTCCCATAGCTGCGATCTGCCTTAGCGTATGCAAAACTCGATTTCGGCGTGGGATAGATTGCAGCTTACATGGGATATAAATTTCAACCTATAAAGACCCGTTTACATCCTAAACGCAAATTGGAAACGCAAACTGGAGCTCTTTTATTGCACAGCAATTTGTATGCTTTTCTCTCTGTTACATGAACGTGGATTCTACGTTGGGGAATAGGGAGCGAAGCATACAAATGATGTTAGGTGATTAGATGTTAATAAACTTACAATTAAATGGAAATGGGTATTATAAATGTAATAATTTTTCATAGGTGCGCCTACAAGATTTGTTCCTAGTCTGTCTAATTAATCAATCTCATCGTCGTTTTGTGGATCTTCCTGTGACCCGGTATCTACTGAAGAGAGATCATATAACGCCTGACGAAGAAAGACAGATTAAGTTTAGCTTGGACGTTCTGTCGACCATTAAGACATTCTCGGATGCCTAGGGATCATTAAGGCACCCGACTTCCATCCCAGAGGTCCACGAGTGGTCCCAAAACGGAGACTGATGAAGTTGGTGAAGATTTCTCCTCCTCCTTGAGCTTCGAAAAATTCTAGCACTTGCCTAATTCTGCCAGTGTCTTCTAGGTATACCTGTTAGCACGTCTTACGCCCTGTCTGGGAATACAGCCAAACCGAACGCTGGGAGCGAGGTCATCCTGCAGAGGTGAAGCGTCTGCGTACTGTCAACGGTTCTCTAATTTAGTGCATTGTAGAACAGCGAGATGTAGTCGGAAAGAATGTAGCGATAGGAGTTAAAAAACATCCAAATCTAACATTGCTTTATTCCACCGGTTCCTAAAGAATATTACCGCGATTGTTTTGAATAGATGATGACTTTGTTTGACTAAACTTTGTCCTGGCGTCTAGACTGCCATTTACTCGGATTTATATCAAAAGGAATAAGATGCAGTAATATATCCAGTGCAGCTGTTGGGGTGTTTCTCATTGCACCCATAATACACAGCTCGGCTGTGCTTTGGACCCTTTCCATTATCTTAAGAGACGTAATCTTCTGTAATGCAGTCCACCATAGGGATATGCCAGGGATAGGTATAGGTCTTGTAACGGCCGTATACAACCTGCGGACGATGCGCAGTTTAAGGCCCCAATTCACTCCGATAGTTCTTTGGAATAATAAGAGAGCTGTTTTAGCCTTATAAGGTCTCTCTAAAATATTCGGTCTCCACGGTAGCTTCCTATCCAGTATGATAGCTTTCCTCAGTAAGTTGCATTGTTTTATTGCAGCGTCTCAGAGAAGGAAATTCGGGAAGTCTATGCTTCCTTGTAGAGAGCACTGCTTCAGTCTTAGCTGGGTTAACGCCTAGACCCTTTGTGGTAGCCCAATGAACAAGAGTGTCGAATGCTCATTGCTTTATATCTCTTATTGTTGAGATGTAAGATGTGTAGATGTTGATAAATTCCAAAGGAGCGGTTTCCCACCCTGCGGTGTGCCTCTTTCAACCCGTCTGACTTCTTCCGAAAGCCCCAAACCAGATTTTATGACCCTGCACTTCAGTAGCTGATCAATAAAGGACCTGGACCATCCATCAACAACTAGACGCTGAAGTGCCCCCGTAACCGCAGAAGATTTAACATTGTTGAAATCACCTTCAATATCTAAGAAAGCAGCCAAAGTAAACTCCTTTAATTCAAGTGAATTTTCAATGACCGCTACCAGGGAGCACAGGTTGAGGGTGGGCGACCCTCCGGTTGAACCATCACTTTTTGAGTTCTTTATTACATTATCTCTTAAACTAACAAACAAATATTTACTCATAAAATTTTTGCAATCACCAAACCCGACATCTTTAACGCCTTCACGTTTCATTAGGAACCACTACTCATTTCAGCTTGTTACTAATACTTAAAAAAATGGCCCAGGGACTGTGGGATATTATTTTTATCATTAAAAATAGAAGCTTAGAAGAAAAACATAGAATTTTATACTAAGCAGAAAGCTACCTACGCCACTGCAATGTATCTTATATAGATTAAACTGCCTCAATGTAGATAAGGAAGCTTTGTCTCCACAAAGGAATATTTATATTATAGAAAATAAAGAAAGAATAATAATAAATATAATAAATATCTCACCAGTACGTATTTACAATATCGCCTCATGTTATTTCATGTTCCTCACACTTCACTTCCTCAAAAAAAGTAAGAAATGTCTCTCCAGATCAAAATTTCACTCCTTCAAAACCGAGAAATTTCAGAAAATTGAGGCTTCAGTACAATTTACCATGGTGTAAGGGAGAAATGTACTGCCTCGTGTAAGTCCGCTCAACTCAACAGTGGAGTCACATTTACATGTTAAGCGTTGCGGGAGTCAATTACCCTTCACAGTGTTTGAAGCATGAGATATGTTAGGCTAATCTTCGTATAATTCTTTGTCTTTGCGTCTTTTGGATGAAGGCGTCATGCATCCACTATCAATTCACGTGAAATATTACCATAGTATTACTAAAAAGGATAATTGGACCGTTGCTCTTAGACTGGCAGAGATTCCTACGCGGATGATTGGCAGTTTCCCTGCCTGGTAGGTATATCTCTTGGCCGAAGCAATGGATTTCTTGTACCACTGTTCAAATCCTTGGTCATAGCACCTATTGAAGATCCTCTTTGTCGACTTGCTGAGTTTCGAGAGATCTCCAATCTAACACGGAGGAACGGTTTTTTACATGCTTCCCATCTTATTTACTGTTCTATTCTATGTGCCCCTTAATCCCTCGTAGGGCGGAAACAGTTGCCCTCCAGCGGACTCTGTTTTGAGCGACAGCTCTTAGCTCTGACCAGGATCTCCCAGTAGTTGCGGCCTCTGCTAGTAGGGTTCTCCTCCACGTTGTTCTAGGTCTTCCAACTCGACGGGATCCTTGCGGGTTCCAGTCAAGGGCCTGTTTGGCTAGATTTTCGTTATCGCGTCGCAAGGTGTGGCCAACCCAATTCCATTTCCTTCGCCTGATTTGGTCGTCTATCCTTTCTTGGCCGGCACGGCGCCATAGCTCTTCATTTGAAATTCTATCTTGCCAGCGGATTTTTAGGATACGACGTAGGCATCTGTTTATGAAGACTTGTAGGCGCCCTGTGATGAATTGGGTGACTTTCCATGTTTCGCAACCGTATAAAAGAACTGCCTTAACGTTGGAGTTGAACAGCCGCAATTTGGTGTTGGTTGAGATCTCCGTTGATCTCCATATGCGGAACAAGCATGCATATGCGCTTCGTGCTTTATTTATTCTGGAACTGACGTCTTCTTCTGCACCACCATTTTCGGTAATAATACTACCGAGGTAGCAGAATTTATCTACCAGTTCCACGTCACGGTTATTCAGCGCAGTTCGTTCAAGTGTGTTTGCATTTATCCGCATTTCTTTGGTTTTATTCGGATTCAGCCTTAAGCCTGCTAGACTACTTTCTGTTGCCAAATTGTTTAACATGTTTTTTAGCTCCTGATGTCTGTGGGCCAGCAAACAGATATCATCTGCGTAGTCGAGGTCCTTAAGGCGATCTAGCAAACCCCACTGTATGCCGCCTGTTCTACTATCTAGAGCGCCAACAAGAATGTCATTTATTACTATAAGAAATAGTAATGGGGATAGTAAGCATCCTTGTCGTACTCCTGAACTCACCTCAAAGCTGTCGGATAATTTTCCGTTATGGAGAACTCTGCATTTGGAATTGTTGTATAGGGCTTTTATCAATTCTATTATCTTATCCGGCAGTCCACGTCGCCGTAATGCCTGCCATATAAAGCTCCTATTAACCGAGTCGAACGCTTTCTCATAATCTACGAAAGCAAGGTAAAGGGGGGATCGGAATTCAGTAGACTGTTCCACTATTATTCTCAAGGTGTTGATGTGATCTATACATGAACGGCCCTTCCTGAATCCGGCCTGCTGCCTTCTAAGCGTTTGATCTACTGCCTCTCTTATTCTTGATAGTATAGTGTGGGACAAGATTTTACCCACAGTAGATAATAGACAGATGCCTCTCCAGTTGTCGCATATTGTTAGATCCCCCTTTTTGGGTATTTTGACTATGATACCTTCCGTCCAATCCTCCGGAAAGGTACAGGTGTTCCATGCTAATTCGAGGATTGGCTGAAGCGCATCTGCTATGAGGCTTGAGTCGGCTTTCAACAATTCTGGCGGGATGCCATCTTTTCCAGCTGCTTTACCATTGGCCATCGCATGAATTGCGGTTACTATTTCCGTCTTGGATGGGGCCCGGGTGTTGATTCTTATCGGCTGTGCATTGTTGCTGTTTTCCTGAGGTTCCTGTGTGAGTGAGCCATTCAGGGCGGCGAAGAAATAATCTCTCCATCTTTGGAGCTGCTCCTCGTCGCTGCACAGCAGCCTTCCATCCGCACTCTTAACGGCATGCTTTTTAGTAGAGTGCTTTCCCGAGAGCTGTTTAGTAATTTGGTACAGCACTTTACTGTTGCCTGTGTTTGCCGCGTTTTCCGCTTTTTCTGCGAGCTCGTTTATCTGCTGCCTTTTATCACGCCGGACACTTCTCTTTACCTCTCGGTGTAATTGAGAGTACTCCCGTTCAAGTTGGTGACGTCTATCCGGGTCGCTTGTAGAGTTTATGTTATTTTTGAGGGCCCTCCTGCGTTCTATTTTTTGCCAGGTGCTGTCCGAGATCCAATGTTGCATGTTTCTCTGGACATAACCGATGCTCGTTTCCGCAGCCGTCAATATAGCGCCCTTTGTTGTACTCCACAGGTCTTCAATATTTGTGTCGTCAGAAACGGTTTGCTGGTTTAATATTTGCTGCAGGTTTCCAGCAAATTCTCGCTTTTTAGCGCTCTCCCGCAAGAGGTCAACGTTAAACCGTCTACGGTTTACAGATTCACGTTGAAAGTTTCTGATTGCAGCGATTCTAAGGCGAATAGTTGCTACTACCAAATGGTGGTCGCTTCCAGTGTCCGCTCCCCTGAAGCTCCTGACATCTTCCAGAATGGTTCTCCATCTGCGGCTGACGGCCACATGATCTATCTGATTTCTCGTTCTACCATCGGGCGATACCCAGGTCTCTTTATGTATCTTCTTGTGACAAAAGTAAGTTCCACCTACCATAAGTTGATGGGAAGAACAAAAGTCAACGAAAAGCTCACCATTGTTATTGGTAACTTGGCTTAGGCCTTGTTTTCCAATTGTTTGTTCAAGACCGGTGTTGTCGTGACCGATTTGTGCATTTAAGTCACCCATTAATACAATGATGTCTCCCCTTGGAATAGAGCGAAAAACCTCATTCAGTCGCATGTAGAACTCGTCTTTGATGTCATCTTCTGCGTCTTCGGTTGGAGCATAGCATTGAACTACCGTAGTACTTCTTAGCCTGGTACGTAGGCGCACGGTAATAATCCTCTCAGAAACTGGTGACCAGCTAATGAGGCTAGCCCTGGCTTCTTTGGTGAGTATTACGCCAACACCACTCCTACGGCTTTCAGTTTCATTTCTCCCAGAATATAAGAAGGACTCGCCATTTGGGCAGATATGTTCCCCCGCATCGGGCCATCTGGTCTCGCTCAGTCCCATAATCTTGATTTTATATCGATTCATCTCGTTGAGGACTTCATCCAGCTGTCCCTCAGCAAGCATTGTTCTCACATTCCATGATCCGATTCGTGTCCTTGTTCGAAAAGCAAAGGTCGTCGTCGTGTTGTCCATCCGGTTCCGAGGCACTGTTTGCCGATTCGTAGCAATAGTGTTTTTTATGGGAGCGGGTTGCTAACCCTCAGCCCAACCGACTTAAATGCTCTGTTTTGTGGCGCAGAGAGCTCGCCATTCGCCCCTCTCCCGTTAGCTCCTTCCGAAGAAGTACCCCAGGGGGCACCGCGGGGAGGTGGGATTAGGACTTGCTAACAGGTCTGCTTGGTGTTTGATTGCAGTGGATCTCTTCGGATTTTAATAGAAGTGACAAATCGGGTGTCACCACTTTCCGAGATCTTTGTTAGCCGTTCGCCCCCCATTTACTGTGGTTTAGAAAAACTCCTCTGTTCAACTTTTTACCTTTCTCATTTGTTTCGATAGATATAATTTGCGTTCATTTTTTGATTATGACGTACTACCTTTACACGTCAGAAGTCCTTCCTTATTCCCCGTTGAATTAACAAAAGTATTCCACTCCATAAATCAATGAGGGAAAACTAAAAGCCGACCGTTTCATCTTTCGTCCTGCAAAAGGCAATAAACTTTGTGGCAATATTTCAAAAACTTCGCCATATTCGACAAAATGACAAACAAAGACATGTGGGAATATTCTCACCCCGCCGTTCATGACCAGAAAACGAAGGGCCGGAAGCATTTCCACATTTCCTCAGTTGAGGAAAATCCCTCCAAAAAACACCGAAGAAAAGCTTTCACCATAATTCTGTGTGTGTTTTTTTGTTACATATTTTGGAAAACTTTCCTTTGCCGCCCTCGCAGAAGCTTTCAGTTCGCACTCCAATTCCATGGCAGGTGAACGCACAGAGCCCGCTTTTTCTTACGAAGCCGGGCCAAGAATCGTGGCAAGAATTGCCCGAAGTGAGTTTCCGTGCGGAGCGAGCGACTCACCACGGCGACGAAAGTAGGCTTTCATGGTCGCCGCTAGGCTGCTATCAATTTAGTTAGCAGCGGTACAGCAGTCGTTAGTCTAGTTCTTAATCTCGACGATAACGGTCTGGCTTCAAGGAGCCTATCTCGCGCTGCTGGTTCAAGGAGCACATCCTGTCAGACGTCCGATTGGAGGAGTTAAGTGGTAGAGTCCTTCGGCTGGAGCCGAGCAAACTATCAACCTGTTGAGGAAGAGTGCGTGTGACTGTGACTATTTTTGGCGATTTTGTTGGCGAAGTGTTAAACGCGCCTAAGTAGGGTGTCCTTGCTGTTAAGCACCCAAAAAGGAAGTGTTCAGAGTGTGTTTGGGCTGCTACTGAGAGCCCTGAAGTGGTTACCTAAGTGTAGTTGGGATTGGATGCAGTTTTGTTAGTGTGGTTCAAGTGTGACTTCTATTAATTAGCACCTGTACTATTTACCGTTTCTGTTTAATATCAATCTGGAGACATCGAATTGGAGCGAAATTAAAATGGCTGTGCGAATTGTGATTTTCTGGAAGTGATAATGTGAGTATTTTTGTCGATTTTGTTTACCTATGCAAATTATTGTTTTAAGAAGATTATTCCACATGAGCCCGAGATTGACTTCGTGTTCTGGGGGTTAAGTGTGTTGTCCTACAACAGACATTTAGACTAGAATACTTGTGCTTGTGTAACGCTTTAAATCCTTAGTAAACTAGGCCATGTCCGATATCGCCAATGAATTTTGGACTTGGAGTAGGTTTGGTAAAAGGGTTTTAAAAGACCAAAGTAACAATCTCGATTTCAAAGGGATCTATTCCATTGTGTTTGAAGCTTTGTCGGATTGGTGGAATCCTTGGTAACTGTTGGCAGGATTTTATTGTGTTATTCCTTTTCTTGTGCTGTAGATAAAGTTTGATGTTGGGTCTTTGTTTAAATGCACATAAAGGAATTGAATGTGGGTGAAAAGGACGTTCTGATCAAGGATTTATTAAAGTGGGTTTTCTTGTACGATTAGCAAGGTTAATAAGTTTTGTTTTCTATTTTTTAAAGAAAGTTTAAAGATTTTTACTGCTTTAAAAAATCTTAGATAAAAATTAAAAAATTATGAAAACTTTAAAAACTTTCCAAATTTAATTTCATTATTCTGGAAATATCATGATCATCAACATTAGCTTCATACAGCCCGTTATTGGCCTTAGATTTTTGTAACATGCTGCCTCAAGAATGGTTTTGTATTGGATTAGAGTTTTCAAGTTCTTACACTAATGGAATGTGAATCTTCTTCTAGATATGACATATCTTTGTTGGGCATCATCAATGACCATCCTAAAAGATGTTCCTCATTTTCGTGCCAAAATTTAGGATTCGATTCGAATTAAATTACTTTTTGGGCGTCCCTTTTCGTTTTTCTAAACAGAAGAGCCGATGGTACCCCATCTAAGTATAAACCGCGCCCATTGCTGCTTGACTTCGCTGATCGAATGAGAATTGATCTGTTCGGTTTGTTTATGTGAACGACTAGAGCTCAGGGGTAGGTCAATTTCTGTCAACGATTCTATCATTAAGTGAAAAGTCAGACAGAAAGGTCTAGTCAGAAAGATAGTATTGGGTAATGCCATGTAGAGGTACTTTTTTCAAAACTAAACTAGTTGGGATGTGGGTATGTGTGTGTTGACTAGTATCAGAACTGGTGACAAAGTAATTCTAAGAGAAGCTAGTTCAAATAACTATGATAGTGGTTAATCTAAAAGATTTTTCTAGAGAATTTGTTTTTCCCCAAATTTAGCAAACAAACATTTCCTTCGTACTTCGTTCGCTTCACTAAAGCGGGTGTTCGAATTCGTATTGAAACGCCGCTGATAAACTGGGAAGAGAATGACTTAATTTGGAAACTCCAAAGCTTTGCGGAGATAGTACGTGTCAGACTTGACCAAAAAGGATACATTTTTTCGGTAACTACTGGAAATCCTGGGATGAACCGCAATTTCCTGAAACTGTATCACTCGTAGAAAGCAAATCTCCGTCACAAAGTGCTGATCCAAGGTTTGAAAAATTCGTGATGCTTGTAAGGGAAACGATTTTTGCACGATTTTTAAAGTGTCGAATTTTGACAAGTCATGTTTATTAGCGCTGTGTTTCAAAATATAACCCAAATGCAGTGCCAATGACGTCATTAATTGGTGCTATATTTTAGATGTGTGAACAGGTGTGAGGTATACTGGTAACCACAAAAATGTAAGATTTTGGAGCCTAAAACAGTTTCAAGTTGTAACATGTGTGCTGCTGTTAATCACATGGTAAATGCTTGATTTTACTATTTCTTGCTGGGCAGTATGGTAATATTACGGAACCCGGCCTAGATATTAGCAAAACTTATCAATCAAGGTCTTTCTGACATTTATCAAAAGTTTTTCCATTTAAACAAAAAAGGCCCGACCGAATGCTCTAAAAAATTTTCAGGGAATTTTTTCGCTAATATTCTTCTTTCGGCAGCTCAAAGAAGTCGATATAGTTTTTGGTTGACGCGGTATCGTGCAGGTTCAAAAATCACTTATGTCCTTTAAACCAAAAAGCGGCACGACTAAATTTTATAAAAATCTTTTCAGATCATAATTCCGTTTATACGCTTCGAACGAGACCTCAACGAAATCATTGTCTTTTTTTGGTTCGTGCGATATCGTGCAGGAAAAAATGACCACATACGTACGCACACACACATACTACCTCTCAAATTATTGCTTAAAATTCTCTTGGGACCTTATCTTCGGACACGGTCGTATAGATAGGTCTGCGAACTTCATATACCATCCCATAGAGTGAAGTGTGATTGATGTCCTTCGACTTTGAAGTAGTTCTTGAATGGATCACTGTCGGCGCAGTAGTCGAAGTACCTAATTTCGACCGCGTGCTCTTCGTGAACTTCGACACATACGCCATCTGCAGTCTAAATCAAGAAGCTCCAGTAGCGATACGCGTATCAGTCATAGGTTTGAACAACGAGTTCGCAGACCCGTGTCTTCGGATAATCTTTATTTGGCTATACAAAAGAACCATTCTTGACATTTCGATAATTTCTTTGAAATGTTGGCGGCAACATGGTTCATTCTGAAATTCCAAATTTTGATGTCGTGTTCGAGCATTTTGTGTGATATTGGTCCAGTGGCGCGAATAATGTTGGCTTCCAGTCCCTCAATCGTTCCCTATTTATTCTTGTAACCTTTGGCGTTTACATATCCCTTAGCCCCAAAGGAAAAAGTCTAGAAATGTAATACGATATTCTACTAACTACGGTCCGAGGCGCGAAATTAACTCCTCGCCGAGCCGAATTATTCTCCCAACGAAGAAGCCATGGTTTCATAGGCTGTATGTGAAGTGGCGTAGTCTTGTTTGAGCCAAATGTTGTCGAGATTACGGGCTTTCAGTTCAGATATCAAAAAGTTTGTTATCAGGACGCGAATAATGAGCGCCATTCAAAGTTACATTCCGACAGGCCTCATTTCTGCAGAAATATGGACCGACGATTTCAAGATCCTATAAACCACGCCAAGCCGATGCGTTTTGTATGGATGTAATGTCAGCTCTTGAGCTCTTCTTGTTCTTTTGAATGATTTGTCAAACCATACTGAACCAAAATATTATAGCAGATGGACACAGCTCACACATGAACTGTCATTAAATCGCTTTTGAAAAAGAGCCTCTAAATGAATCACTATTATAAAGGAGTTGAAAGAAACTGCCGAAGCCAATACGTGGTTTTATACCAATATCAGTTGGCGACTCCTATTTAATACTATCGCGTCAAAACGTTGACTTTCATTATCGAAGTGACAATGGCCTCCTCGTTTACTTTGCAATGCCCAGGAGAAATGGGAAGTAAACATTGCATGAAAACAATTTAGGTATGGGAAGTGGAACGACAAGGAACCATACCTAAGAGTTGATTCAAGCCATGGCCCTCTGCAATGGTAGTTTAATTTTTTAAGCCCTAGGCTACAGAAGCTGGCAGTATGCTAATGGCACATTTACTTCTGCCGTCGTAGTATTAAATGTGATATTAACGTCTCTTATACCTGGCTGGCTTCCACGGTGCGAGGATTTGCGGAAGACGCGAACGGCGCACCGTGAGAAGAGTGTCGTCTTTGAAGGCACATATAAGTCTATAGCGATGCGTAGTATTCTCCGCGAGTCTGTAGCTTCAAAGGTGCGAAGAGAGCTTGTGCTGTGCGGTGTAAGGTCGTCCGTAAAAACACGGGTATGCATGTCAAAACCAAAGTCTAGAAGTAACGAGTACTTTCATCTTCATACAAAATACTGTCATACTGTCCACATACACCTCAACAAAATAGATCAGCATAAAAGATGAATCGCACCATTTTGGAAAAGGTGCGATGAATGCTCATAGACAGCGGTTTGAGTCGAAATAGTTGGGCAGAGGCAACAATAACAGCGGTGTATTTGATTAACGAAATCCCATGCCGTGGCATGAAGAGCATCACACCAGAAGAACGTTGGTGAAATGCAAAACTAAATCTGTCATCTCTACGTGTGTTTGGTTGCCTACTATGGCCTAAATACCGAAAGTGCAACAAAATAAATCCGAAGAGTGCATATTAAAGGCATTCAGGGGACAAACAAAAGGATTTTGACTATGCAATCCAAAGACCAGAAAGCTGATCGATGGACAGAAACGTAGTAGTACTGTTAAAATTTTGTCTCTTCACTATTTTGGTGAAGTTTACACTCTTTTACGTACACTGTAATTTTTTTCCCCGCGATGCAAGATAAACCTGATTCCAATGGCCGAGAAGTTCGTTTATCAATAAAACAACTCGAATGTGGACCGATATTCGTAAGGTTCATCGCTGGACGCGATTAAAAGATAGTCACGGCTAGATAGGCTCTGTTGATAAGAACCGTCCACCCATCATTTTTTAAGAAATAAGGACCACTGACATCTTCGAAAAAAAAAAACAAAATTCGACAAAACAAAATAAAAATGACAAATTCGAAAATTTTATTTATTTACATACATATACCCCGTTTATGACTTGGTTCAACCCAAGTTCAATCCAAGTTCAACCCAATCACAAACGGAGGTCGATTTGAAACTTGATCCACTCAACCCAATTCGGCTTCCCTACCTGGGTCGAATTGATATTTTGCCTCATATACGAGGCTTGAATTGTTATTGGGTTGAAGTGACATTTGTTTGTTTACCATCCGTGTAGTCCGCCCTTGGCGTTAGCTTTGTGTTCGGTGTTTTTGCATGTACAGGAATATCAAACTATTTCGTTTTGAGTTTTTACGTATCTATAAATGAGAATTTCAAACAAAAAATTTGAGGTTTTGTTATGATTTCAGTTCAACTCTATTTCAATCCAAACTGAACTCAACTCGACTTCATATACGGTGGTTGAAATTTCAACTCAACCTCGACTCAACTTTTCAACCTAGTCATAAACGGGGTAATCGATACAAATGGTCATTATCGCTAGCAATTATGATCGACATATTTCTTGATCATTTCCGATAATCAATTTCAGAACTTCAGAACAACTTTTTGGTGTTTAAAACGATATTGTAGGTGGTCGTCTTGGTTCAGCTGTTGAGCAAATGAAGATTGTTAAGATCGATGTGTCCATACTATTGGCTGTAGTTTAACACTATTTCTATCCACGGCGATGTCAGTGCCGCAGCTACTCTCTTTTGCCTGGTGGGGCAAAGCAATTTTACTAAATTTACGCGGAAAATGTCACTTGGAAACAAGTTTGTACCGCGTGCTGGCTGTACCCCTACACTAGGAAGTATAGTATATTTTTATTGATATTTAGAAAATCTATCTCGTCACTCTGCTTAGAACAAAATGAAAGGTGCCGAGTTAAGTGCCGCACATAAGAGAAAGAGAGCCCCGAATGAGAGAGACAAAATTAATAAGTTACCCAAACTAATACAGAAGTTAAAAAAGAGGACATCCAGCTAATCGAAGAATCACCAAAAGACACACGAAAGTTCTGCATAAGAAAGTGCGGGCTTCCTTAGTTGGTCTAGTTCTGTCAAGCAGCAGTGGCCAATTTGAAAACTTCGACAAACCCTTGTGGGAAACAGAATTCAATGCCGATGAGACAGACCCTGGTTTCTGGGACAGAAAAAATGTCAATTTAATACATGTTTGGATCAAAATTGCGATACCAAAATCTTGACGGCAGTTTTTCAAAATATGAAAGAATATATAAAGAGGGCTAGATACGCATCCGCAGAGATAAGGGAGCTACGATATGGCATGGATAAGACACGTGATTGACTACTCTATTCGCTATAAACTGGGTTTGTATTTTGTTTCGTCCATTTGTTTCGTTTATTGTCCAGTCTTGATTTTTGCTACCGTCGGTTTCAATGATCAGAAGCATAACAATTTAATTGCAGAGCACGAAAATAGTATATAGAATATCAGAAGTTCATGACACCCTATCTTAGCATCTCTTGGCCTGGCCTTCCGAGGAGATGATAAAGTAATTGGATCGTGAATAATTTGGAGCTCGATTCGTGCTCAGCGTCGTCGATAGCCCCCGAGTATAAATTTAGGGTTCATTTCGTTACACATTTTCCGAGATTTTTAATTTAATAACAAATGTTACATTAATTGTTCATAAATATTAGACATTTGTCAGACAAATAATCGATAAAACCATATGCACACCCTCAGACATGGAAAACTTTCCAAAGAAATGGGTCATTTGGTTCTACTGCAAGAAAGTCAGTTTTGCTAAAATCCCGAGTAAAAACAAAAAATGGTCTTAAAATTTGTGAACACCGACCTTGATTGAAACATATTCCTCTTTTTTCAATCATACTCCAATTTTCCCCTAAAATATAATATAACTCAACACGCTTCACACATTTCACGCAAAACAAACTGACTACTGGCGAGCTCGTTTCTTTTGTGCATCGATTATCTTTGAGTAGGATAAATCGAAAGGACCATTGTACATTATGAAAATGATCAAGCTCCCATAAAGCGTATTCAACAATACATGCAGATTCTGTTTAGCTCGAATTCACCGTCGAATGTCCGCCCGTATGTACAGCTCAATTCTTGGCCATTTAAATTATTCAAATTTCGGGGTTTGTGAGGCTGTATGTTCTCCCTTTAAAAAGGTTAAACCCCTACGGCCATCATATGCCCCTTAAAAGCCAAACGGTCGGTGTTCGCCCGTTGCATCTAATTATCGGCACACATACAGATATCTCCGTGTAAAGTAAAGAAACCTACTTGTGATGAAGGAATACCCGTGCAGACCTAGATTACAGGGATGCCAATTTGGGGAGAAAATGCTGAATGGGTTTTTAGAGGCTTTTATTTTCGATTGTCGTTAAATTTTGTTCCTTCTTTTTCTAGTGTTTCGATTTCATATATAAGAAAAACGTGTGGGGCAATGCAAAGGCGTGGGGGGCTAAGCCCCCCCCCCTAGCCCCCTGGTTGCTACGGACCTGGGCGATGTGAAACTGCCTGCCACTCTTTTTTAGGGTACGAATCGGAACAGTCTTGACCAAATAAACGATTACGTTAGTCTTGTTTTCTTTCTTTAAGGAGGATTCTTTGCAGCCATTGCCACCCATTTCGTCTGTTTTGCCAACCCCGTCATTACAAACCCTCGTGGTTAAGGCTTTACTTTTGATATAGCCTGAATTTATTTAGAATTCATATTTCCCAAGTAACAGGAAAGCCGCGTTGAAGGAGAATCAATCTTCTGCTAGTTATAGCCTCAAAATAGCACAAATTTCAGCGAATTTTCCATATATACATATTATAATTTCCGACCCAAATTTTTGCGAAAAAACTGCACAATTTTCCTACGTTTTTTCCTGCAAATCATTTGCTCTATGAATAATTCTACATAATATGTCAAAATGACATATCTGTCATATTTCACCCCGCCGCCATGTTGAATACGTTGCAAACGAAAAGTCAAGTTCAAATTCATACTTTTGCTATTTTCGAAACCCATCTGTGCTAATTCCGAAAAGTTGAGACATCTTTATTGAATATTCAAACCTCCACCATTAACTTTCTGATCCGAAACAATGGGAGATAGAACAATAATATCGCATTTCCTTAGAAAATTCGTCAAGAGCCCGAGATTGAATCGTGGCCTATTTTGCGAGCCCCCAGGGCGCTAAACCGAGCCGACAGTTATTTCATATGCGCGCCATTTTAGAGCGGTTTAGGAAAGTTCTGGAAATTTCCGCGAAACTTTCTCTCAACTTTGATGAGACTATGAACTTCTGCACAAGCCCAAAGCATATGGTTTGCAACGGAGGGAAGCCCGTCCAGGACACGCTTCCCGGTTTTCATGGAAACCCACCCAATCCGTCGTGGCGTGGCATTTGCTGCTGTCATATTTCGTGAGGGAAATTGTTTAATGGATGAGAATCCACACAGAACTGCCAGACTGGGTGGTGACAAAGTAGGGTTTGGAGATTATGCAACAAAAAAAATGTGGAAGAAAAATGTCAGCTGGAAAATTGAAATTTCTGCTCGGTTCTGCGAAAAGGAAAAGGTAGGCACATTTCGAGGCATGCTCTTAGGCTTGCGGGCAGAGCTTTTGTGAAATTTAATTACGAAATTAATATGATTGAAGAATTGGATTAGGGCCTGAGCAAATTCGGTTTAGAATGTAATTAATTTAGTTTAATTCATTTTTTGGGAGTTAAGTTTAATCGGGCGATACACAAAACACATTTTTTTTAAATCTCATAAAATATTGCGGGTTTTTGTCAAGATTCTCTAATATAATAGAGAATAGGTTAAGTAAGAGACCATCTCTAGTACGGTCGAAAGCCCCAATTATTGTATACCTTAGGGTCGGGTTTAACCGACTGTGATGGGTGTTTAAAGTCATCCTGTGGAGTTTAGGAAGCGACCCTAAAGCCTGAACTATACTAAACGTAGCTCGACGTACGTTTTTAACGAATGTACACGTACGTGTCTGTTACCGTAATAACTCAAGAGCTGGCTGCTAAAAACGTGACCTATCGATTTTCGAAAGGTTAGTATTACCTACTCATAGTAATCTTTTAAAATATCTTGATGTGGCTGGGCGGAAGTGGTGCACAAGTTCGTTATGAACGTTTTCCGGAAAATTTTTGGAACCGCAACGTGATCTATTGAGTAATAGTTTCAAACTATATAACCAAGTTAAAGTTTTTGAATGGTTTTATACCTGAAAACACAGGTATGCTCGGTCTAGGCTGGTGCCAAGTGCCTGTCACAATACCTTTTATGATAGTGTTTAACTACTACTTAAACGTTAATAACTCGTATACCGATTATCGAAGAGCAACATAAGTAGGCTTGTTTTTTAGGGGTTACTGCAGTTTCATCAAACGTTGTGTGGGAAATCCAGTTTGGCAGCATGGTTCCGTTTCTATTAGTGTTGAGTAGGACGCAATTATAAAATGAGTTTGTAAGAGGTGCCTCTTTTTTCTTTTGAGCCGGTACAATGTCACACTTAAATGTCACTCAATGTCACATCTTAACATCCTCGGCGTGACTCTATCCAAGGATTTGCGATGGAATAATCACATACTCCAAGTCACCAAACAAGCGTACCAATGCCTCGGCTTCCTTAAGAGATGCAAGTTTCTCCTTCATCCAACTGCCTTGGCTACAATCTACAAGTCCTACATTCGGCTACGCCTTGAATACCACTCGTATATCTGGGCGGGCGCCCCTAAGACCACCTTGGCTTGGCTAGACAAGGTGTGAAACTGCGCCATCAAACTCATTGGCGATAGCACCCTTTGCATTGATCCTTTAAGCCACCGTAGGAATGTAGCAGCGCTCAGCAAGTTTTACCGCTATTTTCATAGCGACTGCTCTACTGAAATCAAAAACCTCCTGCCTACACGGCAATTTTTCTCCCGCAACACAAGACTAGCCCTCTCGGTTCACCCTTAAGCCCTCCCCTTCACGCACGTTACGTTTTAGTAGTTCGTTTATAAATAGAACAACTCGATTGTGGAACTCTCTTCCGCAGTCGGTGTTTCCGAGCTCATATAACATCTCAGAGTTCAAACGCAAGGTGCATCGACACCTACTCATCCACCCTCCAGACCCCAAACCAATCCTATCTCATCTTTCCTTCAGATCAAGCTTACTACTATACATTGCACCATGACTTGTAAGACATGACGGACTAGTAGTACAAAGGGTGACTCCTAAGCTTCATCTTGCCACAAAAAAAAACACTTAAAACGAGGCGTTGTGCCATTATAATACAAAAAAACCTCACTTTGCCTCATTATTTTTGAAGCGGGATTAAAAAAATTGGGTACTCTTCAGTATAATTTACCATCGAGTAACGGCTTCGTTTAAGCCGGGCTTAACCCTTATTCGTATAAGAGAAGCCATGGTTCTGGAGCACGGTAGTCTAGGGGTAAGGCGCCTGACTACTATCCCAGAGGTCCCGGGTTCGATTCCCGGCGGGGTCACGGTCCTACATAGCCATTCCCAATTTCCCACCTACATAACTTTTCTTCTTTCTTCCCTCTTTGCATTCCTAATTCCTCCTGTCATAGTCTTCACTAGTTGTCTCCCGCTCCACCAAGCGCATATCATCGGTTGGTTGATGAGATTCAACTCGTTTCAGGAGGCAGCACACTCCAGCGAGTTGTTCTCGATGCCCCGATGTCAGAGTCGCAAAATGGTTGGGAGTAGGTGAAATAAAATACCGCAGCTAGGTTGTGACAGTTCTTTCCCTTCACTTCTCTCTCTCTATCTTCCGACTAGAGCTGCTGTTCGACATTTCAAAAATAAATACATGGTTGACAGTACAAAGGGGCCTTCCCTAAGGGGGCTTCGTCTAGTGTGTCACATTAAAAAACGAGCCTTTTTTTGAAAAGGCAAGCGTGCGGGGCACTCCGGGATTCCAATCCACACCGCGATGTTCATTTTTCCATTTTCTAACTTCCACTTTCCATTTTTCCACTTTACTTTTTTATTGTCTTTCCTCTTATAAAAATTTCCGCTCTTTCTCTTGCCATTGACTCCCTGAGCATAGTTTACAAGGCCATCTTTCATGTGATCACCGAAGTAAGCGTTCTGTCGTGGTACTATTGGATAAGGTGCTAACGAAAAAAAAAACGCTTGTTGTGGTTGTCAGCTCCACTTTTCTCGCTACTATCTAGTGGGAAATATTAAAAGCACTGTTGAGCCGAGCTAGCCTTTAGTGCTGCCAAATATGCTCCCAATGGAAGATTATGGAATTTTCGGGATTTTTACAGAACGAAGAAAACGAGTGATTATCTTGGTGACCATAAATGGTGACATAAGCGTACTAAATAGACCGGTACTCGTTGGATATAGAGAGGACAAGCAGCAGTGGACATGGTTAGTATATTTAGTTGGGGGACGGCTTTGGTAAAACCACACTCGCGCTTGGAAAGGAAAAGGCAATTGCAAAATATTAACAAAATTAAAGCTTTTCGACACCAGAGCTTTATTCATTCAGGCCTTCATGAATGACTTTTTATAAAGCTTTTTTATGCTTGTAAAATGCTTTTAAAGGATCATTAAATGTATGTGGAGCTGGTATGGGAACATGAGCGCTCTAAGCTTTTTAGGGAGTGCTCAAAAATGACTATTGATTGCACCACTCCGTTTCCCGCTGAATATCTTTCCGATTGGAGCTGACTGTCCGACATTGCAGTCTATGATAGAACCGTCGACAGTGCCTAGAAGTACCGAAGGCTCGAATTGGGCTGTAGAGCCATCGAAGGAGAAGAGGGCTTGGGTGGTCAAAATTGTTCAGTCGCAGTCCATCAATGACTGAAGAACTCTAGCTTATTTCAAGCTTCAAGTAGGCAGAGCATATACGCGCTTGAGTTCTTGAGACTTTCAAGGCTTTCGAGCACTCAGGCTGTCATGGAAACGCTCTTCGGTAACTTTTTATCGTTTCATTAGCTTGTAGCGTATCATCATTGAGCCTAAGGGTCTTTTATTGGCTTGGTTCTCTATAAATTTCCAAGCTACGAGCTTCATTATCTGGCAGGCCTTCGGTCGCCAATACTTCCGCTTGAAAGATACTACCGTTAGCCTCGACGTCTCATGATGTTTTCAGGTCCTCGATAAATATCTAAAGATCAAATTACTTCAGGACGTCTCCGTTTATTCACCATTTTGTTTAGGTACATTTTGACAACCAAGTTCTTCCCGAAGATAAATCTAAGGAAAAGTAGTCTGTGGTTACTGCACCCTCGGGTATCAATCCCATCGGTATCTTCTGTCGTAGGCATGTCTGCCTCGTAAAAAAGCCCTCGATAGTAGGTTCAGGACTACATTATGAAAGCAGGGTTTTAAGTCCAGGCCATAGATTTCCTCAGTCGAACGGCACTGCATCTTTCTAAGGCGTCTTCCATAATATCGTCGTCCATGCTGCCTCTGCTGCAGTGATAGATTGAGGGTATGTCCATCCAATCTTCCTTAAGTCTCAAAGCGAACCAATCCATTCCGTCCGCTCCGTTCGTTTTTCTCTGCGTCGGGTAAATACCAAAGCTTTCTTGAAAGTTTGCTGTAAATCCAGCGGAGACAAAAGCTTTGCTTGAGAGCTAAGCAGCTTTTATTTAGCTATACGTTTGTGACTATCCCAGCGGGAAATATTAGATGTACTCCCGACAGAAGCCGAAACGGAGTGCTTCCATGTCACTAAAAATGGATCTTATTGGAAGCAGTCGTAATGTCTTTGGGGATGCGCAGTGGTTTCGCCCAGGTTTCTTTGTTTAGGACATGCGTACATTTCCCAGTCTTGTTTATATCGTGTTAGAGTGATGATTTATTATTTATTTCGCAATTTGTGAACTAGTTTTTATTATATTGCCTTTTGTTTAGCTATTAAAAAATACAAACCTAGCATTCAGTGTTCACTCCTTTAAAATAACGTAATTAACAATAGGCCTAAAGAAAGGAAATTTTTTTTAGATTACAAAAACAAATCCAAAAAAGCTTTTTCCACTCTCGTAAAAGAGCATCGTGAAAGCTTTTTCTGAACTGGCCAAAGAAAATCGGGGCAAGTCTGCTTCCCCAAGATCCATTTGGAGTGCTTCCGATGAACTCCCAAATCATCTAAATGGGATTGCTCCTTTCCTAGGACATGCAATGGTAAAAAAGAAATGTGGATGGTATGGTACGGGAAGCACTCCATTGCTTCCAAAGATTCATTCCATAAGCTCTTTTACAGCGCGCCATTTCCCGCTGGGAGCTTTTGTTGGCGCAGATTGAAATCGGACGTAAATCGTTCTCAAGGGACACATGTGGCTGCTTACGTCCTCGTCTACAATGAGCCATTGAGATGTACAATATATACTTGGGACCAGGAAAAGATCGTTTAAAGCGACTCAACTCAAACTCAACTCAAAATAATATCACCTAAGACAAGGTTTACTCCAGGCGCCTTTGTTTATGCAAATGTTAAACAACGAATCAATTACGTAGAAAGGAAAGTTTGATGAATTTATTTTGCCAAGTCCTCCATTAAAGACTGTGTGAACCAGCATGTGTCTCTTGACTCTGCCACATGGCTAGGGTAAAAGGTTAAGCTAAACTACCAAGAATTCCTCAATAAACCCCAGTTTAAATGAATAATGCCCTTAAATAGTTCTCGTGAAATCTCGTATTTAAAAAGCAGTTTCAATTGAACTTTGTGCCTGCCGAGGGCATTGCAAAAACATTTCACTTCCTAGAACTACATAGTCCCTCCGTCCCAGGATAACGAGTAAGTCCTGTACTAGTGAACACTACAATGTTTGTTATTATTTTTATTTTTAAAATCATTTTTAATAGAAATCGAGTTTTATGTCAAGATTTACTTAGAAAAAAAAAAAAAAATAAAATAAAAGCAGAAGCGAAACATGAGCACTTTGGAGCTTAGTCGTATACTACAGCGATAGGATGCACAAACAAGGTCCTGCAAATCCTCTTACCATCGCACTATAAACGTTGAAAATGTCTGTTCCTGAATTAAATGTCAACAAGGAAGTCGGGCAGAATGAAGCACTTTTGTATCGGGATCGATAGATTGTATTGACAGGAGTGGAACCTAAGCCCGTTGTGTTTCCTCTGGTGGAAAGTTTTTAGTGTTGACAATATTTCAAGGAGACGGAAATCAAGGAAGGACTTTGTTGTATAAAAGGGGATTTGTGAAGTGTGAGCAGTTTGTGTGGTCGCTTTGAATAGTTTGAAATAACAATAAATAATAAACACAGCGTTTTGGTGTGAGATTTTGGAACTAAGATGCTAACGTAATGGGGTTTTTAATAGAAGAGTGGTTTCAAGTTGTTGATTGTTGAAAATTGAAAATTTCAACAAAAGCAATGTTAGGATTGTATCACAATAACTTCTAAGATCTTTTCTGATGTTGCCTCAACAGAGTGGAAGGGTTATAATTTATGATTTGGTTGTATGTTGATAATCTTGATGTTAGACAAGGGTTGCCATATCTGGGATTTTTGAAGTGTTAACTTCTTTAGGCACGATTGGCACTTCTTCGCAGGGGGTAAAACAAAGAATTCACGACACTCGCACTTTGTTGCACACCCTTTTCTGGACACTTGTGGCAACAGACAGCAGCGATGGTGACACGCGCATTTTTGTTGCGCACCCGTTTCTGGGCACTTGTGCCTATGCTGTTAACTAGATCATGGAAACTTTTGGTTTAGCTTTACCTACAAACAGCAGCGTATAATTCTATGTGTGCGATGTTGCAATGCAGAAGCTGCTCTCAGAACTCATTTCATATTTTCGCAATACAGACGCCGCTCTCAGCATTCATTTCATCCTCTCGCACATCATCGCTGCTGTCTGTTGCTGGAGCTCGACCAAATTTTACTTACATATCTGGGGCACTTTAAGTCGAGGTCTAGCAACAGACAGCAGCGATGGTGTACGAGAATATGACATGATTTTTGAGAGCGGCGTCTGCATTGCTAGAATATGCAATGAATGCTGAGAACAGCTTCTGCATTGCAACATTGAAACCCAATCCCTTTCACCAAGCGCTGGTTATTTTGCCTACACATTGAATTATACGCTGCTGTTTGTAGGTAGAGCTAAACCAAAAGTTTCCATGCTCTAGCCAGCTGCATAGGCACAAGTGCCCAGAAGCGGGTGCGCAACAAAAATGCGCGTGTCACCATCGCTGCTGTCTGTTGCTGGACCTCGGCTAAAAGTTGCCATGCTCTAGCCAGCTACATGGCTGCAATATTTAAATATTTTGCTTGGATTAATCGCTTTCGGCAACATGGAATACGTTTCGGCGTTTCGCCGATTCGACTGGGTTTCTGTATTTTACTTTCATATCTGGGATAGAATCCCAGTAGGGAAAATCGCCAGTATTTACTGTGGGAAGTCGATTTGGAAGTACTTCTTTATTTAGTGTTTTCTGTAATGACTTATAAGAGGAGAATGGGTTTGGTGACCAAGCGTTTGATTTCGCGCAAAAAGCGTGTTGAAAAACTTCGTAGCTAGTCGTTTTCTTTGTTAATCATCTCAGTTATCTCAGCCATTAAGTTTTTTTTGAAGTTATACTTCTTTAGGCGAGTTTTGAAAAATATTATGAGAGTGAATTTTGCGGAAATCGCAACGCAACGCAACGGAGAATATGGCCGAAGGGGTGGAGGCAATGGAGGGCAAGCATTTCAACTTCAATTCTTCATGCGCACTGGGATTATCATTATTATGCACGGTATACAGAAAACGAAGGTAATGTAAAAGCGACGGCAGCTGCGAATACTGTAAAAAATGGGCGCCTGGTGAAGTCAGCCGTAATGCTGAAACAACAGCTTCGATTTTATATGGGAAGTGTCCCCCACGTGACATCAGCACTAAAATACCGTGTACGGTATACAGTCTTTTACATTACCTTGTTTCTGAATACCGTGATTACTATGGGCATATGAAAACTCGTAGCCGATGCCGGTTTCCGATGTCAATAGGTGAGGGGGTTTTTATGCTGAGGCTATATAGGGAAATAAATTTCATGTTCGAGTCATCAGCTAAGCGTAAGTTTGGTTTTTGGTGGGCCTAGGAAGATTCGTAGTGGAGTTTTACTGGATGGAAGGCAATTTCTCTCACTCATAGTGTAATATCTTAGACGCGCCCAGTTTTTAACTTGTAAAAAGTGGCAAAATATTGTATTTTTTTTCCTCCACGTGCATTACCGGTGATAAGTTAGTTAGTGATCCGAGTGAATAAATTGAATGAAATTGATAAGGTGGCCAGTTTTGTTTACATTCATGGTGGTTTTTTAAAACGTTTTTCGTGTTAATTTAGGGAAAAAATGTTGGATTTATGTGGTAATGAAATTAAAAGTGAATTTAAAATGGTTAAAAATTATTACGGAATAGTTATTAAAACATAAGTGCAAGTACCACCACACAACACGAATAACAATAGCTTTTGGACTTTTTCCTACACATTTTTCTGCTTTAATATTTTTAAAAATTATTCTTTAACAAGCTTTAATCACTTTAAATTCACTTTTAACTCAAGAACCACACAAATTCAACATTTTTGCCCTAAAATAAACTCGACAAAACTGCAGCGAATGTAAACAAAATTGGTCACCTTCACAATTAAACCATTAAAACAGATTGGTTCACTCAATTTTTTGAAATTGTTTTAATTCAATCACTGAAACACTAATCACTGGTAATCCAGGTGCAGAAAAAAGTGATAAAATACAATATTTTACAACTTTTTATTACAAAAATAAACTTAAAAACTTGGCTCCATTATGTTATTACACGAGAAATGTCATCCATTCAAGCAAATGTAGGATCGGCACCGGCTGCTTCCAGGCCTGTAGCTACGATGGGTTTGCTGGAGGCCCTATCAGAACCTCAATATGTAGCGTACTGCAAATTTGAGACATGATATGAACATGCAGCACGCTGCTTTGCTTGTCATTTTACCAGCCTCAGCCAATTGAAATACTTTTGATTGCAGCGTGCTGCATTCTCATCTCATGCCCTAATTTGCTGCACACTGCTAATTTTGATGTTCTGATACGGCCTGCGGACGATATAGGCGAAGGGGTAGAGGCTATGGAGGGCAAGCATTGCAACTCCAATCCTTTAGCTATTAAGTTTATTACTACATATATGGGCATGTGAAAATTCGTAGCCAAAGTACGTTCACGATGTCCATGGGTGAGGAGGTTTTTACCCAGAGGCTATGGAGCGAAATAAATTACATATCCTAGTTTTCAGCTAAAGCCGGCTCTAAACCATTCTATGAGCACTTTCCAACGTTGGACGTTTGATGGTAGAACGCATTGTGTGGCCGCTACTCGTACTACGAATGTCCAATGTCAAGCGTCCAACGATGGTGTTTGGACAGGTTCGGAGTGTTGTCAGTCAAACGTTGGAAGCGTTGATGCTGTATTTGCCGATACCTTAATGTCCTTAGTATGAAACTCTTTGTATCATATTTCAATTACCCTAACCCACTCAATTTAATTGAGTAACAACTAAAAGAAGAAGCTAGGGAAGTGAACAGAATTTGGAAGTGACGTTTATTTCAGTAGTGGCAAAGGAAGTAGAATGAATCTAGCCAAGGTCGATGAACCCACAGGTGAGTTACGAGAGCATACCGGCAAAATGAATATATGCAACGCCTGGAATTTCTCATTGTGACAGAGGACACAGACGATGTCCCTTCGGATTGCCGGAGATTAGCCGAGCAAACTGCTGCACTGTAACCTACAGCTAAAGGCACGGCTAAGAGCAACGAACTTCTTAGACTATAATGGTACGATCGTTTGATCTACTGACTAAAGTGGAGGAGAAGCTAAATTCCTCCTAGGCTTAGAAGTACCAGTGGTATTATCAGGTAATTAAATGCTGATCCAGCTTGCGACGCATATTAAGCTTAACATTCATTACGTTTTGGTAGAAAAATAGCCAGTCTTAAGAGAATTTCATGAGGCATCTTAAGCCCATCTTAAGATAATTGCAATTAGGCCTAATGACCCAACTAGTTGGTAATTTTAGTTAGGATTAGAATACGGTATAACCGACAGCCTTGAGCGTGTCGGCATCACAATGCTTGCACCTTCCAACGCACGAAAATAGAAACAATCCAATAAAATATTTGTGTACAAATTAAAAATTACTCTTTCAATCACGCCAAAGAAGTATAACTTCTAATGCGTGTACATAAGTACACACACCCACTGTTTTTATCTTTAATGTATAAACGTATATTTGAATTTATGTTTATGATATAAATATAAATCGCTTAATTTTACTTCAAGCTACCCCACCCCTTCACGCCTACCCCAACTAAATTACATTACAAAAATTTACAATATAATAACTTTGTATTATGAGTTTAATAATAAATGTAGTATAAGTACTTTCAAAACATGGAAAGGGACTTCCCCGCCTAGGCCATCTCCATGTTAATGTAATGTCTTTTTTGTACTGGGTGGAAGTATTGAACGGCTTCTGCAGAAGTACTTCTAGAAGTACTTTTTCCAGTACTTCCATTCCCTACTGGTATGTTATATTATTTACTATGTATTATATATGTACATATTATCTATTCCGTACTATATACAATGTACTGCATATTACGTACTATGTTCTGAAAAAATTCAAATTGAATCCAGTAGATTCGCACAAAAATTTAGATCCGTGAATTTGACTGAATATAATATGACTGTTGCATATTTGACAATGTTTAATCATATATTTATTATTATATACTATCTACTATTTTTACTGAAAACTACATTATCCCAGTCATCCATCGTCCGATCTTTGTGTGATAAGTTTAGGACAAATAGTTTAATTTCCAATACATTGCAACACATTTTGGAGTGAGTGCATATACATAAGTAACAATTAAATGGACTTTAACAGAATATTCATAAATAAAATATATTAATCCTTATCGTCCGGTATTAAGATTTATTTGGAAATTTAGACTAGCCATAGAAGTTAACACTTCGTCCTACGCACACTCTGTTTTTTTATGATAAATTAATGAAGACAATTTATGTATGCAGGATTCATTTAACTAGTTATAGCCTAAGGCCACTCAAAGTCAAGCTTTAAAAAGGATACAGCCACAATTTTAACGTGAACTCATTTTAAATTCATTCTAAATGCAAATTATCTTTTAAAAATTTCCATGAAAACTGAATTTTTGTAAAGGGCTTTAAGTATGATGTCCTAAGATGTTCTCAAAACTACAAAATGTTGAGTTTCAATTTATGAAATTTTTATGGTGGTTGAAAGACGAGTTTAGTTTTTCTTGAATATCTCGTAAATTATTCAGTTTCCGAGATAAATAATTATTAAGAGAATCAAAGTTTATTAAATTCTCTACAAAAAAGATTATATGACATTTTTTCGTACGACTAATCGTTTCGAGGATATTAACCTTTAAGAGAAGGTTGTAGGCGGATGCTGAAAGATACAATTTATGTTTGGAATTTCCGGGGAATAAATTTGGGGCGCCGTTGTCGCTTCTAATAAAATTTGCATCACTGCGGGACAAAATGGGGAGCAGGTAATTAATTTATAATTAATTTTGTAGACTTCCGGGTTGATTTTGTGAGATATTGATGATTTGGTAAACAAATTTTACTAATTGTACTAAGAAATAAGGAGTAATTTGTAGAAAATGGGACAAGTCGGGGCGACAAAAGTTTGACTTCACCTTGAACTTTGGGGAATATTTTGGGAATTAAAAAAGCGATAATTTTGAATTTAAAACTCCCTATTCTAAATTATGATCAATCATAAGTAGTGATGAGCAAGTTGCAATCTTGCCTTTTCTTGCAAATTTAACAAGACCGAAGCAAGAACAAGATAAGACAGGACAAGAAGAAGACAAGACTGCAAGTTCAAGATAGCAAGACTTTTTGCTCATCACTAAGTGTCAAAAGTCTTGCAGTAATGAGGAAATAGTCTTGCAAAAGTCTTGTGGTCTTGTCTTGGTCTTGCTAAATGTGCAAGACCAATCTAATCATTGAGACTCACGCTAGTCATTGAAAGCCTGAGACACTATTCTTGGGACTATCAGCTGTTTTGGTATCCTAAGCACACCCAGTCACAAGAAATTGTAAAAAAATTCACCTCAAAGTAGTGAATTTGTATTTGTATAATGAGATAGTGGGTAGTCTGATGGCAGAAAATCTGGATTCAGTTAAGGCGATGTGGATGTGAACGTCCGAGCACCTATCATCAAAGTTGGCTGTGTGTGTTGAGTTTCTAAGAAATTATAAAACATATACTGGTAACGTGCTCTATTCAGTCTTGTGACTTGTCAAAATTTTGAGAGCTGTTGAGGCTGTTTGCCGATTGTCAAAATTGCGAGTACAAAATTGGAATACCAAATTGTCTTAAGTTGATCCTCACCGCGCACACGTTGTGACTTATGACTGGTTTTAGAATACGGATGTTATTTTATTGATATTTGGTATGTCCTCTTTGGTTTAAGATTACATCATTAATTCTATGTCTTAAATTATCTACTGTACAACTTTTGAATTAAATCTAGTGGGAGTTTATCCCACGCTATCCTTATTGCAGCCTTCAGTTCTATGATGGTGCCATTTTGTTATCCAGAGCGGTAGATTCCCCTCATGAGCCAGCGCCATAGGTTCTCTGTGATGTTGAGGTCTGGAGACACCGATGGCTATTCCAGTTCCATCATTTTATTGGCCATAAACCACTCCCGAACACCCTAGCGGTTTGAAATACTGCATGGTCTTGTTGGAATATCCATGGTTTACCATCCATTATTTCCTCAACCATCGGAGTAACCTCTTCAAACATGTCCCGGTCCGTACTCCTGTCTTGGTTCCTTCTATGAATTCGCAGAGGCGCAGGTCAAATAGCGACTAATTAGGCGATTTGTTGCGAGCACCAAAAAGAAGCTCGTTCACACGCTCCTCAAGAAGTTTGCTGTTTCCAATTGTTTGTAGAAAGTCTACTGCGACAACAGTCAAGTCAAACTTTGACCTTACGTTCCGGAATCACTCCACAGCTACACAACTCTAAAGGTAGCAATCATGTGGCACAGAAGCAAAAACTGGTGAGCAGTCTTGCCATTAATACTATCAGGATAGCGAACAGCAATTGGGCCGCACATATATATGAACAACCTGGTTCGAATTGGTTTTTGGAACATTATTTTGCTTGCCAGCTTGCTTGCGTTGACAAGCACGAAAATGTCAACGTATGGAAATTTATAAAGGGATTCAAAAATAATGTTAACGAGATCATGTCTAGAGAAGCTTTATCACATACGAAACAAAACGTTTTCATTCAGAAGGATCTAAAAAAGTAAGTATCCTTGGACTCACCATACAAAAGCCGCGTCTCCACCAACCGAACATGTTCGCCGAACAGTGTTCGACAGACATTTGAGTAGTAGAGCTATGCCGGTACGGGGCCACCTCTCAGGTGGCCCCGTAACCGCCTAGGATTTGGGGGGGTCTGAAAGCTCTTTATGTACGTGTACGAGGTGTTTTAGGTTTGTGTCTTGGATAAGGTGGCTTAGAGTTGGTCTGTGGAGATGGGTGAAAGCTCTTTATGTAGGTGTACGAGGTGTTTTAGGTTTGTGTCTTGGATAAGGTGGCTTGAAAGCTCTTGATGTGGGTGTATGCGGTATTTTTTGGTGTGAGTCCTGGATAAGGTGGCTTACAGTTGGTGGTTGGAGATGGGTGAAAGTTCAGGTCTTGGATGTGGTGTAGGCATGGGATTTGGGGTGTGACTGAAAGCTCTGGATGTAAGTTTGTGTCTTGGATGGGGTGGCCCAGAGCAGGCATGGGATTTGAAGGTGGTGCAGAAATGGCCTGGGATATGGCCCAGAGCTGGCATGGGATTTGGGGATGTGACTTAAGGCTCTGGATGTATGTTTGCGTGGCCCAGAACAGGCATGGGGTGGGAAGTTGGTGCGAGATGTGAGCGCCAGCTGTGGGAAGCTAGTTGAATTAAGAATTAAAGAAGCTCTTGAGGGATCTTTTGTAATGATCTTTGATTCAATTATTATGTATATAAATCCTTGAAGGGGGAATGTTAGGTTAGTTTTCTTCCGGTTGCGGTGATGAACAGTTATAAGGATTCTACCAGATTGCTTGAGGAAAAGGGTGATAAAGGAAGCAAAGTAAAAGAATTAAAATATCAACTGAATTCTCTATCAATTAAATCGAAGCAATCATCATCATCATCATCTGAGAGTAAAGATACTTCTTCATCCATAAGATATCAGCAGATAAAAGATAAGTAAATATGAGCATACCAAAATTTCTCGAAGAATATTCTAGTATACTGTTGGAGGAGCATAAGGGTAAAATAGAACAACTCTATAGATATGTTCAAGAATACGAAAATGCTGGAAAAGTTTATTCTATACATGGAGCACATTACAAGAACTGCCCATGGCCGAACGATAAAACAACTTGTGGACCAGATACATGTGGATGCTGTTTTGTGGAGCGGTACAAACGGGAAGTTCAACGCCTAGTAAATTTTTATGTCCGGATCACCAAAAGCAGCTGTAGAGAATGCAGAAAAGGGTTCGATTTACACTAGCGCCTGAATTACACACTATGCATGTATGGGATTTCGCTTATAGAGCTAGCCGTATGGGGCAATGGCATATAAGTGCCCTTGATAGATGCAGATTTCAACAGAGAGTCATCAATACAGGCAAAATCCTAGAGCCCATATTAAACCAACATCATCGTGAAAAAATATATAGCATAAGATTTGAAAATAAAACAAATTTGTTATAAAAAAAAAATGTCTTTTTATTTAATTTATAATACATCATTAGCATTTATCCAAGAATTATGTTCTCGTGAGAACCCCAACCATTTAACATAAACTTTATCACCGCTCTTTTTCAATATTTTTTCAACTAGGTAGAGATCTGAATGTTTAACTTTCTGCAATTCCTTTTCATAGAATCCACCTTTAATGGGGTTGCCCTGGTAGTCCTCAAGTTGATATGTCGGCGGATTAGTCAGTTGAACCTTGGAGATTTTAAAGATTTCAGTTGTCCAGTTTGGTGTGTAGCCTTTTTCAAATAGATGTTTATATTTGCTTATGCGGACGCGGTCTCCTATTTTATATGCAGGTGAAGGGGCAATTTTGATGTGATTATAGGCTGTAGCAAGAAGTAGCTTTTCATTTGTCCTATTAACATCACAGGGACGCATTTTAATTGTTCGATGTTTTTTTGCATTGTATTGTGATAGCAGTTTTTTCATCATAGAAATCCATTTGTAGGATCCAGTCATGCTAAATTCCTTCCACATCATGCTCTTTAAAGTTCGGTTGAATCTTTCCACTATTGATGCCTTAAGCGATGTATATGTTGAGTAGTGGTTGATTTTATATTTGCTCATTAGCTTTTGAAAGTGAGAGTTGTAGAATTCCTTACCATCATCCGTTTGCAAATTGTTAGGTGTGCGCCCATCTTTAAATATTGATTGCATCGCTTCTGTGACTTCTGGACCGGTTTTTCTTTTAATTGGCATAGCCTATTTAGAAAATGCATCAATGACAGTCAGTAAGTAGCGGAATCCTTTGTTTACATGTTTATATGCATCCATTTCCACCAAGTCAGCCTGCCACAAATCATCCAGACCTTTAATGATAACTCTCCGCCTAGAAAAATTTCGACGAGCAGGTTTGTGAAGCTCATTTACTACTTGCCTCTTACTCAGAGATGCCATTTTCAGCCTTCTTATTAATTATGTGTGAGAATATATAATTTTCGATCTTCGCAATTTCGCGATAAATGAACATCGTTAGATTCTCTACTGCTTTGTCAATGCTTTCCCGTATTTCTTCGTCGACATAGTTTTTGGTTGCAGCGTCAGCATTTTCTTTTGGATCACCTAGGTTTTTGATTCTTTTCAAGGTAAGATCATAGTCACCATCTGATGTTAAATTGAAACCGTTTCCTTTTGGTCCAGCAGGACCGTCTTTTCCAGGAATTCCAGGTGGACCGCGATCACCCACTGCTCTAAATTTTTGCCGTTTAAAAGATCGACCAAACTTGTCAACGCTCATTTCCGAAATGTTAATAGTTCTATGTGGGTGGGAATATTTATACTATAATGTCAGCTTCCCGCAACTCCTCAATGATTGACACTATTTCATTACTATGGCTATTATTTCCAGCTTGCTGCGATGCTATCAATATTCGGAGCCTATCAACTAGCTCATTGGGGTCATCCCAATATATGTAATCGATATTTTTCTTTGGAATTTGCATTATTCCCGTTCCAGTATGAGGAGTGTGAATCAACTTTTTTATTATGTTTCTATATTTGAAGCTATTTGTTCCTTTTATTTGCTGGTTTTCCTTAAAATCACGTCTGTGGGTGCATGTATCATTTACAATTTTTTGATAATTGGACAAGTCTTCTTTTGAGTAGCCTCGAGGCTTTTTCATAAAAATTAATTCAGCTAGACCTTCAGTTATCTTGTACCGCTTGCCATCTATAAGAAAGTATTCTTTATCAACTTTTAATCTCGAATTACCAATATTCCACATATCGTTCTTATAGTACGCTCCATACGTTTTATCAATTCTCGTGCTATCATTTTCCAGTAGTTGTTTATATTTGTTTAGTATCTGGTCTGCAGACTCTAATTTTGGTTCTTTTGTAGGTGTGACAAACTGATCATCATCATCATCATCATCATCATCATCATCCTCAGAATAACTCGGTGGCTCTAGCTTTAAGTATTTACGTGGCGGTGGTGGTGGTGTGTATGCTTCTTCATTGCCCTCGTGCTTAATTTCATCTTCTTCTTCTTTTGGTTCAAGTTTCACTGATGCTGCTGTTGTTGTGAGCTTTTTCAGCGTGTTGGTTATAGGTTTAAATGTTTCCTCTAATTGAGCTTCAGATTCAATTTTACCAGTCTTGAGAGCTTTATATTTTCTTCGTATAGCCTCACGTGTTTTTATAATATCCTTCATCAATTTTTCATTCATGTTGCTACACGTGTGGTTACAGCTACAATGATATACAGCTATGCTAATAAGCATTTATATAGATCCAGACGTACCAGGCAGGTCAACCAGATAGATCAGCCAGACACACCAGCCAGACAGACAGACAGACCAACCAGCCAGACAGACCAGCCAGACAGACCAGCCAACCAGCCAGACAGACCAGCCAACCAGCCAGACAGACCAACCAACCAGCCAGACAGACCAGCCAGACAGACCAGCCAACCAGCCAGACAGACCAGCCAACCAGCCAGGCAGACCAGCCAACCAGCCAGACAGACCAACCAACCAGCCAGACAGACCAGCCAGACAGACCAGCCAACCAGCCAGACAGACCAGCCAACCAGCCAGGCAGACCAGCCAACCAGCCAGACAGACCAGCCAGACAGACCAGCCAACCAGCCAGACAGACCAGCCAACCAGCCAGACAGACCAGCCAACCAGCCAGACAGAACAGCCAGACAGACCAGCCAACCAGCCAGACAGACCAGCCAGACAGACCAGCCAACCAGCCAGACAGACCAGCCAGACAGACCAGCCAACCAGCCAGACAGACCAGCCAACCAGCCAGACAGACCAGCCAACCAGCCAGACAGACCAGCCAGACAGACCAGCCAACCAGCCAGACAGACCAGCCAACCAGCCAGACAGACCAGCCAACCAGCCAGACAGACCAGCCAGACAGACCAGCCAACCAGCCAGACAGACCAGCCAGACAGACCAGCCAGACAGACCAGCCAACCAGCCGGACAGACCAGCCAGACAGACCAGCCAACCAGCCAGACAGACCAGCCAACCAGCCAGACAGACCAGCCAACCAGCCAGACAGACCAGCCAACCAGCCAGACAGACCAGCCAACCAGCCAGACAGACCAGCCAACCAGCCAGACAGACCAGCCAGACAGACCAGCCAACCAGCCAGACAGACCAGCCAACCAGCCAGACAGACCAACCAACCAGCCAGACAGACCAGCCAGACAGACCAGCCAACCAGCCAGACAGACCAGCCAACCAGCCAGGCAGACCAGCCAACCAGCCAGACAGACCAGCCAGACAGACCAGCCAACCAGCCAGACAGACCAGCCAACCAGCCAGACAGACCAGCCAACCAGCCAGACAGAACAGCCAGACAGACCAGCCAACCAGCCAGACAGACCAGCCAGACAGACCAGCCAACCAGCCAGACAGACCAGCCAGACAGACCAGCCAACCAGCCAGACAGACCAGCCAACCAGCCAGACAGACCAGCCAACCAGCCAGACAGACCAGCCAGACAGACCAGCCAACCAGCCAGACAGACCAGCCAACCAGCCAGACAGACCAGCCAACCAGCCAGACAGACCAGCCAGACAGACCAGCCAACCAGCCAGACAGACCAGCCAGACAGACCAGCCAGACAGACCAGCCAACCAGCCGGACAGACCAGCCAGACAGACCAGCCAACCAGCCAGACAGACCAGCCAACCAGCCAGACAGACCAGCCAACCAGCCAGACAGACCAGCCAACCAGCCAGACAGACCAGCCAACCAGCCAGACAGACCAGCCAACCAGCCAGACAGACCAGCCAGACAGACCAGCCAACCAGCCAGACAGACCAGCCAACCAGCCAGACAGACCAGCCAACCAGCCAGACAGACCAGCCAGACAGACCAACCAACCAGCCAGACAGACCAGCCAGACAGACCAGCCAGGCAGAGCTGAAAGACCTGGTCAGCTGATTAGGTGGGCTCCTTCATAGGCTCATGAATGCATCAAAGCCTTTTCGATATCGACCTTTGCCCATGGGGCTGTCCTTATCAATTACTAAGAATCCATATTTGTCTTTCCAACAGTTTGCACACGCTTTTCTGAACTTTGCGAATTCCATATCACTATTCACATGATCATTGTATACATGCTTCAGGTTCAAATCATCTTGTTTGAATATGATCAGAAAGTTTGCATTATCTCGGATTAGATGCTTTGGTATATGAGTATAAGTTTGACAGAGGTAAAAGCTATCAATGTCGTTATGCCTCCCCATACAAAAGTAGGCTCTAATATTATTTTGTTTATCGCAGACTACATCATCAAAGATGAAAATTGAGTTTGGCTTTGCTTCCTCCGGTGGTATAACATCGTGGTTGTTAGAAAACGTATAATAGCCCAAACCTGATATGTGAGCTACAACTTCTCCTAAATACTCGTATTTCGGCTGACTTAGCGACTTTGAGTAAATGTATATATTCTCGAATCTCAGACCGTTAGGATGCTCCAGTAGACTTAGCATAACATTTGTCTTGCCACAATTCGACGGTCCAACAATAATACCTCTTATACTGTTTGGTAGCAGCACCCCATGCTTCTTTGATGTACTTGTAATTTCCACATCAGTATTTCTAACTGGTAGACACGCTTGTTGCTTGATAAACTTCATGTTGCACACTAACCCAATCCCTCTAAATACCCGTACTTTTATAGGTTTTAATCAGTCCTACAGTAAACCTATAAAATGATTGACCGTAGTAAGAAACGCACCATTCATCGAAGAGCTGCCAAGGGGGGAGGACTGTTAAACACTGTTATAAATAAGTTACCGCTTGAGCTTCATCTACCGGGATATCAATACTGTGGTCCAGGAACAAAGTTAGCTAAAAGACTAGCCCGCGGTGATCCTGGCATCAACCCACTAGACGCAGCCTGCAAACAGCATGATATTGCATATCGAGATCATAAGGACTTAAGCGACCGACATATAGCTGACCGTATTTTAGAAGAAAAAGCCTGGCAACGAGTAACATCTAAAGACGCTAGCTTTGCAGAACGTGCTAACGCGCTATTAGCAACAAACGCCATGAAAGCTAAAATTAAAGTTGGAATGGGTGTCAAAGCAAAAATTACCTGCTCGAAGAAGAAGAAGAAGAATACGTTACGTCCATCATTCCGCGAAGCTGTACGTAATGCTAGAAAAGTGTTAAAGCTGAAAAAGCCGAAAGACCTGTTGGAAGCTACTACAATTGCCCTAAGTGCGGCAAAGAATGTTATCAAGGGGAAGAAAAAATCTTACACTACGCCTAGAGTGATACCAGTACCTAAAGTAGGAGGAGTTTTACCGTTCCTCATTCCACTTTTTGCAGGTCTTTCAGCCGTTGGAGCGCTATCTGGAGGTGCAGCAGGTATAGCTAAAGCTGTAAACGCCGCAAGTGCCGCACGTCGGGAGCTGCAGGAAGCGAAACGTCATAATGAGACAATGGAAGCTATAGCGCTAGGAAAACATGGACAAGGATTATTTCTAAAGCCATATAGGAAAGGACTGGGACTTTTTCTCAACCCCCGACCAAAAAACTAATAAAGTCGCTGCCCAAAAGAGCACTCAATGAAAATGATCTGCGTAAATATGCACAGAATATAGCCCACTTTAGAGGAGTATTTATGCGCGATCAATTACCTAAAAAACCATGGAGAAATGAGAGCGGAATTATAAATCTAGATGTTTCATCTGGACCTGGAACGCATTGGGTAGCGTATAAGAAGAATGGAGATATCATAAATTACTTTGATAGTTTTGGAAATCTGCAGCCACCGCGGGAAGTTGTAAATTATTTGGGAGATGCAGTCACATACAACTATACAGCTCATCGAAATTTCAACTCAGTGATTTGCGGACACTTATGCTTAGAATTCTTACATAATGTATAAATAAAGGCCTTCAAGTGCAAACATAGACATTTCATAACAAGTAGCCATGTCGATAACACTCTCTCTTACTGGCAATGCATCGGTTCTCACCGCTGAATACTTTCCCCCATTGGAATTAGCTGGAGACTACGTTTGCGGATTAATTGATTTATTTCAAACATACAATTCTATACCGAATATTGATGACAGCAATAACTTAATGCATGTGGGTGATGCATGTATCGAAATACCTGTTGGATCATACGAGATTGATGACATAGCGGCTTCAGTGCAGCAAAGCTTAAATAAGAGCAGCAGCAAGGCAACAGTCTTAATAAGGGCAAACAATAATACCTTGAAGAGTGAAATAAAAGCAACTGAAGTTATACATTTTGATAAAGAGCGATCTTTCGCACCGCTGTTGGGATTTGGGAAACGTGTACTGGAAGCAAATATATTACATACATCAGATCTACCCGTCAATATTATAAAAGTTAATACTATGAGGGTTGAATGTAACATCATATCAGGCTCATACATCAACAATAAACAGGTGCATATGCTGCATGAATTTGCCCCAACCGTGGGGCCAGGCTATAAAATAGTAGAGGTTCCAGCGAATGTGATCTATTTACCGGTGAACGTTAAACGTGTTAGTTCGCTCACACTAATCTCGAAACTTCAGTGGCGCATTCCCCATATTAATGTGGCCGATCATGAGAAAATTGCTTTATATAAAATCATTGAAAGCGGTCGTGAAATACAAATGCCATTTAGGAGCTGGGACATATACGAGTACCCCACGCTACCAGCAACGACTCATCACACGTGGTCTGTCAAAACGTCATCGCAGATGGAAAAGCCCCGATATGTCATACTAGCTCTCCAAACAAATCGTAAAAAATGATAAAACAAAGGATGTCAGTAAGTTTGACCACTGCAAGCTGACAGATGTTAAAGTGCACTTGAATTCGGAATCATACCCATATGATGACCTGAACTTGAAATTTGATGCTCATAAATACGCTCTCCTATATGATATGTATATAAAATTCCAAACTTCATACTATGGACGTCAGTTGCAGCCACTACTCTCAAGGGAAGAGTTTATGCGTGATGCTCCGATCGTAGTCATTGATTGCTCCCGGCAAAACGAAACCATTAAAACAGGTCCTGTGGATATAAGGTTAGAATTCAAAACATCGGAAAACGTCCCCACTAACACAACAGCATACTGTTTATTACTACATGATCGAATAGTGGAATATACACCTCTAACCAACGAAGTCAGGAAAATTGCTTGAAATGAATATCATTATCATCGACATTCAAGGATTCAAATTACAAAACAATCAATTTATTTTCAAAGAAGTGGCCATATTAAATTGTGAAAATCAAGTGCAGCACTACATATTCCAACCACCATTTGCACATAAACAACTAACTCGACCAGAAAAGAAGCAAATTGAATGGCTGAGACGCAATCACCATGGATTCAGATGGGGTGATGGATACATTCCCTACCGCACACTATATTCAGTTGGAGATCTGCTGCATGATAAAATAATCTATGTTAAAGGAGCTGGAAAGAAACAATGGATTCAGGAATTATTTGGAGAGGAGCTAACCATATATGATGTAGAAGAGGAGGGATGCCCCAAACTATCAACAACAACAACAACAAATGGCTTCTTATCCTGCATAATACACGAAGGCCGATGTGCTCTGAAAAATGTTTTTGTAATAAGGGAATGTTTAAATAAAACAAATTTTTTATAAAAAGTTATAATTATTCTTTTATTCATACTATTTACATATTGCACTTGTGTGAGTTTTATTCTACATCCATGTCTTCTTGCTGCTGCTGCTGCTGCACTGAAAAATGTCCCCATGGTAGAGTGTCGATCCCGTTGTCCATAATGCAGCGTTTATCATCCTGTGGGTTTAAAGCGATCTTTGCTTGGTTTAAAGTGTACACTTTATGACTATATGAACGAATGCTTTTTTGCTCAGCTATCTTGCTTTTTGAATTTTGCAAACATTCAATATAGTCGCTAATCTGCAAAGTTTTCGCCACAACGTTCTTCTTTACCCCTTTTGCTTTCTTCACTTCATCAACACCATCTATTTCAAGGGAGTACATTTTAGACCTTAAGCCTACAAACAATGTCATTATTCGACCATTTAATTCATCTTTCATCAATCCAGGAACTTTTTTATTTGCTTGCGGCATATTAAACTGGTTGGTCATAGGATAATCACTAGTATCAAATTTATCTATGTTCTTCTTCATAATATTGTATATGTCAACATTTTTTATTTCATATACTAATGAATCCGTATCCATGTACATTATTTTGCATTTATCAGCATCCAACTCTTTTAGCATAAAGTCATAATGGAATTCGTACAGTGCTATTTTAGAAATATCGAGAATCGCCATACCAATGTATAATGGTTTATCGAATTTAACTACCAGCTTTCGTAATTCAACTGCTACTAAATTTTCATTGAAAATTTACCGAAATTCGGTGCTGCAATGAGGTTTCTAGCACCATACCGCCCCTACCACTTTGTACATAGTTTTATGTTTGAATATTTTCGCACATTTTCCATAGTTTTTCCGAAAACAGCATTAATTATTTTCTTATATTGGTTCTTCTCGTAGGCATTTTTGGCTTGTTTCCTTTTATCTGTATTTAAGTCCACATATGGTTTAAGCCATGGTGATTGATCGAACTGCAGAATGCGGTGAATTTTCTTGAGTATTAGTCCATGTGATAAACATTGTTTTAGGTTGCGGTAATGTATAACATATTTTTCTTTGGTGTGTAAAGTGGTTAAAAGTTTGCCTTGTTTTGATCCTGGTGGTGCTGAATGAGTGGGGCAAAATGGAAAATCTTTATGCAAATTATGCAGCTCCTGCGGGTATTCAAGATCTACCTCCAACATATAGCCGATCGGTGAATTATCATCAACACTCATAACATCAACATTATCAATCCATTTAAAGTTTCCGGTTGGAAGTGATTGCGACATGGCCCATCCATATAAATTATTCACGTCATAGTACATCAGATATTTAGTTTCTTCATCCGGTTTAAAGTTTTTCATATATTTATTGTTGGCTTCACTATATCTGCAGCAGCATTGGCTAATTCCACCTCGGCAAGATTTTTCAATAAATAAAAGAATGTCAACATCCATAATCCTTTCTAGGCGCACTCCCGTGTAATACAGCATCGCTGCCCATGTATATCCAGGCAGTGTGAAGACGTGTGCAGGGTCAAGTTTGTAAGTCTCCAGTCCCATAGCTCTAAAATTTGTAAAAATATCCGCCAGCAGAAGAACATCTGTTTTTAAATACAAATCTGAATACTCCCCCAGGCTTTTTATGTTAAATTTGTCCCACACTTTTTGCGCATGTTCATAGTCTTTTTCAGTTATCGGCTCATCAATCATTTTATTATAAAAATGCTCCTTGCTAGGTAAACTATTACATTCCAACTTGTCCCAGCCATCGATGAAGTCATATGGGAAAACTCCTTTGCGCGTGAGAAGGTTGAAGCTTTCATCATCCAGGTGTTGCCATTGAGCTTTTGTAATTATTAATTTTTCCTTAGGCAGCAATCCGGCTAATTTATCCAAAGATTCATCCATAAATCTATAGGAGTCGATGAATCTCAGCTTGATGGAGCTATTTTCAATGTGTTTGGTAAATGAAATGTACCGCTCTTTGTTTAACGGTAAAAGATCCACTTTTCCTGGTATGGTTAGTGCTACATCCTTGATTATGAAATGCGCATCATATCCTGATAAATTGTGGAAAATGACTGGGATGTTGCGGCAATCATTATAATTGATGTTGCAGCTGTTGTGTGCAGGTCCACGATATTTACCTGTGAGGTGGCAATGATCTCTCACTCTAGTTTCACCAAGCGTAAAGGGTTTCTCGCATATATGGCAGCATGGTTGGTTATATTGTATGCACTTTTCCTGCGCTGATAAGGGTGCTAGTGGTTTTATATCTTTTAATTTCTCTTCAGCTATATTTGCTATTTCCTGCAGCTGCAATGTAAACCACTGAAGACACGTTTTTCCACGATTTGATCTGTAAAATGATAAAGAGTCATCGTAGTAGCAGTGAAAATATAATCCAATACTATGAACTTCATGTTCTTGAATTTTCCTTGTCTTATCACCATTACTACCACCATCATCGGTAACAGGTATCAATACCGACTCCAAATCGGCATATACTGTAAAAGGTACCGGATTCTTATAATTATAATTTTTAAAAGTGATAAATTTCTCCTTGTGAAAAGCAACTTTACAGTCATTCACCTTTTCACACTCAGGCACGTGTGCTGCGAGCATTTCTTCAGTATAAAAATAAAATAAACATCTATCGCAGATATATTTTTTGTGTTCGTTTTTAGACGTCTGCCTGCTCACCAAACGTGATAAGTCTTTAATCCAGCAGAAATGATAAACAATATCACTATCACCGTCACTATCATCACCATCCTCACTGCAGTCATAATTTGACTTTATCATTAGCAGGTTGATGTGTTTATCCAATTTCTTCTTCGTTAAGTAAGCTGGAACAGTCGTGTATTCATTTGTCTTTTCCTTTTCCAGTATGAAAACATTAATCGATAATCCATTGTTTGCTTCAAATATTTTTATTTGACTCAGTGTAACTGGAAGAGTGATACCGCTCAAGTTTAGCACATTGTTGTAGTGCGGGTACTTTGATGTTCTATAAGCATGATCCCCGTGCTCTACTGGATACAAAGCTGAGACCACTGCCCACGCAAAGCATGCATTATCATTATTCCTCACATTTACGCATGCCTGTTTTGCTGCGATGCTTTGTGGCAATTTTATATAGGATGATCCTCTTAATGGTTCGTATTTGTTTATATTCACCATTAAGTTCACTATGGTATGTAAAGCCCAACCGCTATCTTTCTCTTGGAACTCCTCAACCTGGGTCAATAGATCTTCCTGCACGTTTTTCAAAAACCACTGTTCCAGATCATCAGTGCTCCCAATGGGTGTAGTTTTGGTGTGAAAGTATTTTATATCACTTATAACATCACCATCATTGACACCATGCTTAACATACTCGCAGCTTAAAGTCGTTGATGTCTTGATGAAATTATGCTTCTTTAAAATGTTCTTAACGCGCCGCTCAAACAAAGCATAACCATCCTTTAAAAATTGCTTCACTTCGATGTGCTTTATATTAATGATGACGCCTGTCCTGATTCGTGATGCAAACGCATTATGCAGCTCTTCCCAGCGTACACGAGCACTTCTTTTTCCACTTCTTCCTCCTTCCTGCACACCTGCTCCATGGGGGCTGCTGCCAGCTTTCAACAATACTTGTAAACCTCTTAGTTGCGCAATACAATTTTGATAGTGTTGTTTGGTCCCAATCTGCTTTTCGGTCCTGCATGCTGCTTTTATTTTTTTAATGAATAAACCACACACCTTTGTAATAATAACACTTTGCGCAGCGTCTCTGTCCCTTAAGCAATCTGCGGCTTGCTTATTTAGTCCACTCATTATACTGCGTGTATCCATTTTAAAAGTTATAATAATTAATAACAAAAACAAAACTTTTCACTTAGCACTTATTAAATTGGTTGGATGCTCACTGTTAAAATCACCAGTATTAGCAGGAGTCGTAATTAATAACACTTTACTAGTTAACTCGCGGGATGCTCGTTGTAAACTGTGAAAATACTACTGCTACTGCTTCTTTTATAATACCCGCAATTGCACAACATGAACAAGTTCGATCATGCAAATCTGCCTATGTAGCAAATTCCTGACCCTAAGTGTTGTTTACATAGGTGCATGGAACTCATGGACAAGTACAAAATTTACCAACTTCCGGTATCCGGCTGTCTTAGATGGAATTGCATCACCATAGTCACAGACAGGCAAATCCCTACCCCTTCCCCCAAAAGTTGTTTACACAGGTGCATGGAATTCAATTCAATTTACCAACTTCCGGTCCATAGCTTTCTCACGCAGGTGCAAAAACTGCTGACGTAGCGAATTCCTAGGCCCCAAAAGTTGTTTACACAGGTGCATCATGAAAACTTCCATTTCCATGTAATCAATTCCGGGCCGCAAGGGAAGACATACATATATTTTCAAGTTTGTACAAATTGATGCTATTCCAGTCAATTATAGTTTTTATACCGATAATTCAAGTGAAATCCCTAATTTTTACAATCCTAACAAAAAGAAGTGAAGTGTGTGCAAATTAACGCACCTTCAGTTAACATAATGAAACAATAAAAAGCTCCTCTTCAACCCATTGTGAAATAAATATTTTAAAAACAAATAAGATTGATTCTAATTAATAGTTTTTTTATTTCTAATAATAATAATAATGCAGACAAGCAATTCTAACCTAGCCTAATTAAATATTTTAGCAATTTGCATCTCTGTTTGACTTTTTTTTCTTCTCACTATCAGCATGCTGAAGATTCAGCTTACACTCGCATATAAGCTGCGCCATCCGCTGCACCCATTGCTGCTCAATAGCCATCGCCTCTTCAAGCGCCCTGAGCTGCTCCTTGGCATTTGTCTTGGTCCACCTCACCCTTCGGCGCTCCTCTCATAATAACTGTGGAGCTTGGCAACCATGCGCAATCCATCATGTTCAATATAATAATAATAATTACATCATAAGTGTGATGAGAAGGGGAATCTTCACTGTATAGTTGTTGCTAATGGAAGAACTTGTGGGAAACGTCTTTTTCAGGTATGACTTCTTACCACTTAGTAATTTTCAAGTTGCGGTTGTTGTAATATCTGCGACTTGAGATGAGTATTTTGATTAAGATTTCTTTGAAAATATATCTGATAGCAGTGACATATGTTCTCACATCTCGCACCAACTTCCCACCCCATGCCGGTTCTGGGCCACGCAAACATACATCCAGAGCCTTAAGTCACAGCCCCAAATCCCATGCCAGCTCTGGGCCATATCCCATGCCATTTCTGCGCCACCTTCAATTCCTGCTCTGGGCCAAATTCCATGCCCGTTCTGCGCCACCTTCAAATCCTGCTCTGGGTCATATCCCATGCCATTTCTGCACCACCTTCAAATCCCATGCCTGCTCTGGGCCACCCCATCCAAGACACAATCTTACATCCAGAGCTTTCAGTCACACCCCAATGCCACCTCTGCACCCATCCAAGACCAAAACTTTCACCCATCTCCAACCACCAACTGTAAGCCACCTTATCCAGGACTCACACCAAAAAATACCCCATACACCCACGTCAAGAGCTTTCAAGCCACCTTATCCAAGACACAAACCTAAAACACCTCGTACACCTACATAAAGAGCTTTCAACCATCTCCACATACCAACTCTAAGCCACCTTATCCAAGACACAAACCTAAAACACCTCGTACACGTACATAAAGAGCTTTCAGACCCCCCCAAATCCTAGGCGGTTACGGGGCCACCTGAGAGGTGGCCCCGTACCGGCATAGCTCTACTACTCATTTGTGATGTCCGCCGAACATTGTTCGGTGTTGTAGCGAACATTGATTTGTGAGCTATTGAAAATGTTCGTCGAAAATGTTTGGGAACCAAATGTGGAATGTTTGTCCGTTTTTATGTTCGCGAACACTGTTCGGCAAACATGTTCGGTTGGTGGAGACGCGGCTAAAGATCGGTTGATGTGTTCGATAGAGATCCGAATACTTTCGTGTCATTCGCCAACTATAAAAAGAAAAAATAAAGTAAAACGACAACGACAAACGGCGCTGTAATTTTTTCGACTCACCAACCATGATAAGATCCACCATTCCAATGCGCTATCTATTAGTGCCTTCTATGGCAGCTTGAGTGCTCGAAAGCTTGAAAATCTCAACGAGCGCGTATATGCTCTGTCTACTTGAAGCGGTACATTAGCTTGAAATGAGCTTGAGTTCTTGGGCAATTGATGGACTAGGATTGAACATGACAAGCAGAGCCGATCAGAAAAATCTTTTTGGTCGACTCCAGTAAAGCTATTTCTGTTTACATTTGTACATGAAGTACGTTGCAAGAAAACTTCAAGCTCTCATAAAAACGCAGTAACTCTCACTAGAAAGAGAATATGTGGCAACAGCCAGAGTCAGTCTAAAAAAATCCTTAAAGGCAGACTAACTCGATGTCATGATCATTAAGTATGTTTCTCAAAAAAGAACTACGAACTAAACAAAGCTACTCTAACTACTCCTTGATCTCTTGTAATGGATAAACTTCTAGATTCATTAGGATATGTTTAAATCTATACACACTCAAAACATTTCTCACTTAATGTAAACAGCTTTTTATACCCGAGTAAAAATAAAAAAACTGACCGTAATTGAAACATAGTCTTCGGCCTTGTGACGGGCATCAGAAGGTTGTTTGCATGACTGTACACACCGACAGATATACGTTTTTATTTAATACGATTAAAAAAAATCTTTTTAATATACATCTACATAGAGCAATTCACACATCTTAATGTAATTGGGCTCACCATAATAAACCAGAGGCATACCCAAATAGATAATCGTAATCCCCTCATTCTCGTTATACTAAGTCGTATAAGTCTATATGCCCGTTTGTACAGCTCATTACTTAATCATTTAAATCTTTAGGTCAAGTTTGGCGGTCGTGAGGAGGTATGTGCTCCCATTAAAAATAGTTAAAAACTTTACGTCTATCATATGCCCCTTTAAAAACAAAGCGGCCTGTTTTCGCCCGTTGGTGACCTTGGAAGTCAGAGTTGAGAATTTTGAATGGATGACTACCTGCTCTGAAATACCAGAGGCCAAGGTGGACTTTAACATACTATTTGTAGTTTATAACGGTAGACGCGATTAGGGAGTTAGCAAAACGTTTATGTTCCATTTATATATCCACAATTATTTAAGCTGAGATGACGGCCATAGAGGAATCGGCTGAAGCTTGCATCTCAAGAAGTATAACTGAATTGACCACCAATAACTCTTCGTATAGTCAAGTCCCTTTAAAGGAACTTATATTTTTTACAATGAATCAAAAACTGCCTTTTTTATGTGGTATGGTCAAGCTCAGGGATCACCCTTTGTTCCACTAGACCGTCATGTCGCTCAACTTATGGTGCAAAGTGTAGTAGGAAACTTGACCTGAAAATAGAAAAAGAATAGGAAAGGTTAAGGGTAGTCTGGTGGATGCATAAGGAGAAAGCAGTGAGCCTCGCCTTTGCACTACTGGGTGTTATATGAGTGCATCCATTTTTTAACAACCGGGTGAGTAACAATCGTCAGGGCTACCGAGAGACAGTACTGTTGGAGTGTTATGCCTCCTGAAAGAAGTGAATCCCACTAACCAGTACAGTACCAGTACCAGACTACCAGGTGAACAAGGAGGTGCACTGACCGGTAGATGAAGACCCACCTAAGCGAAAATTTGGTACTCTATTATTAACCGGAGTCGTTGTAGGTCCCAGGTGGAGGTGAGCCTAGAAAGACTGCTGCAAAAGGACATCCCTCGAATCGTCCCAATCATTACCAGGGAAATAATAATTGGGGAGCATACTACCAGATTGAGTGTTCCTTAGAAGCAAGAAGGACAACCGAAAATATTTTTAGCAGCTTTCCGGTTTAGAATATGATCACACACCGTGCATTTGGAAGCCTTTTTTTTTTTTTTTTTTTTTTTTTTTTTTTTTTTTTTTTTTTTTTTTTTTTTTAAATGAAAAAACCAAGCTTAGGTGTAACCCTTTGTACTACCAGTCCGTCATGTCGATCAGTTCATGGTGCAATGTCTAGTAGTAAGCTTGGTTTGAAGAAAAGAGGAGAATAGGAAAGGTTAGAGGGGGTCTGGAGGGTGTAGAAGAAAATGACGATGAACCTCACGTTTGAACTCTAAGATGTTGTACGAGTTCGGAAATACTGACTGCGGGAGATTATTCCACAGTCGAGTTGTTCTATTCATAAACGAACTTCTAAACCGTATTGTGCGTGAACGAGGGGGCTGTAGGGTATGGGGGTGAGCCGAGCGGGCTAGTATTGTGTTGCGGGAAAAGTATTGCCGTGCAGGCAGGAGGTCCTGAATTTCGGTGGAACAGTCGCCATGGTAATAGCGATAAAGTATGGAGAGGGCTGCTACATTCCTACGGTGGCTCAAGGTGTCTATGGAGGCGCGAAAGGGGCCATCACCAATGAGTTTGAGGGCACGATTTTGCACCTTGTCGAGACAAGCCAAGGTGGTTTTTGGGGCGCCTGCCCAGATATATGAGTTGTATTCGAGGCGCGGCCGAATGTAGGATTTGTATATTGTAGCCAATGCGGCTGGCTGGAGGAGGAACTTGCATCTCTTGAGAAATCCAAGGCATTGGGAGGCTTGTTTGGCGATTTGGAATATGTGATCGTTCCATCGCAGATGCTCCGTTAAAGTTACCCCTAGGATGTTGAGAGTTGAGTCAGCCGTTAGATTCTCTCCATCCACCGAGACAGGAGGAAGGTCGGTACAATTTTTGTTGGAGATCAGACAGTGCTTCGTTTTTGTGGCATTGAATTCGACGCGGTTCATTTCGCTCCAATGAAGAATCGATTCGATATCCCGGTTGATCGAAGCCGACATCAGTTGACGGTGGTAAAGACAAGGTCTGGCACGTGCTTGTCTTATATTGTCGAAGGAGTAAGAGAAATTCAGAGTACCGTCGTCAGCGAAGCAGTGAAGTGGGTTGGAGGGGATTGAGATCAGATCATTAATGAAGACTAGAAAAAGTGCGGGTGAGAGAATTGACCCCTGGGGAACTCCGGCCGAAATGGCGTGGGGGTTGGATTCGACGCCATCCAATACTACCTTGATTGAACGGCCTGAAAGAAAGCTCTTAATCCAGTTCCTTAGAACTAAGTGTATACCAATAGCTTGGAGTTTATTCAACAGAGCTGGGTGCCACACTCTGTCAAAAGCCTTTGATATATCTAGAGCAACTAGGCTAGACTCACCAAAGCTGTGAATGCTTTGGTTGATACGCTCGGTTAAACACACAAGCAGATCGCCAGTAGACCGTTTTGATCTAAAGCCGTATTGCCTGTCGTGTATAATTTGGTTGGATTCTAGATACTTCATCAGCTTTTTATTGATTATTGTCTCCATGATTTTGGAGAGAACAGAAGTAATTGCTATTGGGCGGTAGTTTAAGGGGTCGCTGGCTTCACCTTTTTTTGGGATTGGCTGAACATGAGCTAGTTTCCAAGAGTCGGGGTACACTCCGGAGAAGTAAGACAGGGCAAAAAGTTTGCGCAGAGGTTTGGCCAAAGGTGAGGCACATTTTTTAAGTACCATAGGGGGGATTTTGTCGGGGCCAGTGGATTTATTGGCGTCGAGTTCCTTGAGACACCTAAACACCTCGCGAGTCCTGAAGTGAACTCTGTCCATTGAGTGGGTGGTATTCTCGAGAGTGGGGGGTGACATAGCAGCATCGGGTAAAGAAGAATTTGCGGCGAACAGAGAAGCTAATATGTCGGCCTTGGGTTTGCTTTCTGCTATCACTTCCTTGTTGTGAATAAAAGGAGGTGTTGAGGAGGAAGTGAAATTCTTCTTGATGGCGGTTACCAAGGACCAGAAGTTTTTGCTGCCTGTAGTGGAGTTAAGAATCTTCCTTCTCAATCTATCATCAAATGATGATTTGACTTTCCTGATGATGGAGTTACAGGAGTTTCTCAATTTGATGTACTCACGACGAAGTGGCTCATTAGGCGAACGTCTGTATGTTCTATGGGCGGCTTCTTTAGCTTTGATTGCGTTCATACATTCCCCATCGAACCATTTGTTTGGCCTAGGCTTCACAGATTTGGTAGAGTGAGGGATGAACAAGCGCATACCCGCTCGAATAATTGTGGTGACACAGAGGGCCGCATAGTTCGCATTGGTATTACGGAAACACAAATCCCAGTCAGTGGCCTGGAAGAAGCGAATAAGGCCCAACCAGTTGGCTTTCACATAGTGCCACACAGTTCTTTTAGGAGCTGTGGTGGTTGTGGTCGAGGATGGGTATAGGAAATAAGCGCTAATTAGTTTATGGTCCGAGTTGCCAAGGGGTGAGCTAACCTTGATGGAGTACCGCGTCGGGTTGGTAGTAAGAAACAGGTCAAGGAGATGGGCTCCTTGACCTGGAATATCAGGGACTCTCGTCGGACATTTGACAATTTGGTGCAAGTTGTTGAGGCTCGCAAAGAGCTCGGCGTCTTTGCCAGAAACACTGGTGCCATTTGAGTAATTTAGCCAATGTACATTGTGAACGTTGAAATCACCCGCAACAATGATTTCGCTTTCCGGGTGGGAAAATAAAAATCCGGAAATCTGTTCGGAAATAGCATCGAAGGCTGAGGTGGTGGCCTCATTACTAATATTAGGACTCCTATATAAAAAACAGAAAAATATGACGTGGCTATGGATAATTATTTTAATCCAAAGATGATTAAAATCAGAGGATGTACTACTGTACACCTTCTGAAAGGCCACGTCATTCCTAATATATATGGCTAATCCCCTATGGGCGGAAAAGTTGTGCACTAAGTTATACCCTGTCACCTGAAATCGATCTAAATCAAGATCTGGTAACACTTGGGTTTCACTCCGTGCGAAAATAGCAGGGGTATGGAGGAGTAACTCGCACGTAACGGCCAGGAAGTTCGCATTCAGTCCCCGAATGTTACAAAAATTGATTATAAAATCATTGTCACATTGGGGACTGTTTTGCGTGAGGTCCATGACCTCATTTGTAGCCGGCCGCACCGGCGATGCATCCATCGGAGCTAACGGGAGTAGCCTTGTTGCAGTGTTATGCCTGCTAAAACAAGACGACTCCTTTCAATATTAAAATTGGAGTTAGTAGGTACTGGATCGGTTGGGCGTTTGAGTCGAGCCAGTTTGGTATGATTGAGTCGAAAATCGTTATTAGCTATTAACAGACCAATCTTTTCATAATCTTTCTAAGAACAAACGTTTACCTCCTCCTGTGCAAATGTTTACCTCCTGTCAATCAATATTGGCTTCATTCCATTATTGTAGTCTCGTTTATCAAGTCGACAAATTTATCTACTGAGAAGCATGCATTAACTCAATTCATTTAACCAAAAAATTAATTTATTTAATAAAAAAAAATAGATGTTAACGTATGGCTACGGGGAACCGAATCCCCACATATAATTCAGTAGAACATATTTACTTCATTTTCCGTATCATTCTAAGCTCTCACCCAATAAAATTTGCTCTCCCTCTCCTAATGCTTGCTTTCCTTTTAACATAATTGCTTCCCTTGTAATTAAGTGAATTTTCTGTAATACATCACTATGCTTCTGTTAACCAGAAGATAACTAAACACCAACGACGCCCACATCCCGCCTAATCTCATCTAATCCACCATATCTATTCAGAGCATTCAGGCACATCTTTGTTGTTGTTTGCTTAGCTCTACGCCTACTTTACTACAATCATTTCTTCTTATCGTGGTTAATCAAAATGAAATTTGCTGCACAGGTGTACAACATCAGCGAAATGTGCACATTAGTGTGGAAGTGGAAGTTTGAATCATTACCAATTTTCAGCAAGGAAAAAACTTCTCCTAGTCCAAAATTTGAATATTCTTAAATCTGAATTATATTTTCTCCTCGCACCAAAAAAAGGAAAAACAAATGATAATCCCAACTTGGGCGTAATTTGAAATCCCTATTGAAGTGGGATTACGTCCGCTTTTTTCGCAAAGTTGCTTCCTGAATCCTGTGCTAATCCTGATTTGGGCTTAGGATCCATTTGAAATCAGAATTTTATTTCGCTGTTAGTTTCGAGTGGGGGCGGAGGCTTCTCTATGTTGGTTATGTTTTGAAGATGTTATCTGTTGTCAGAAGGATTCTCAAGGAGCCCATAGGCTATATGGGTGGTGCCCTAGGACCTTGGTTCTAAGTGATATTTCCTTGATTTGCATACTTGATTTTCCATTTTCATTTCCTATACCGTATGCCTAAGTGAGAACTTGAATAACAGATTTTTTGCGTTTCATTATGTACGATGGTGATTCATGTTTGTTGCGAGAGAAACAAATCTGCGCCCACGAGCGGTACCGATTTGAGCTGCTAAGTATGCAAAAGCAATGGGCATCCTCGTCTATGTCTGGCTTATGGTTTGGTTTACGTCGCTATCGTATCTCGTAAATTTCGCAACAAAGACACTCGGAACAGGTTTCTTCGCACTCATACAAACTAGATGTCTACCCCACCGGAGATCAGAGGACTTGTTATGCACAAAAGTCTCGAATTCGTTTTCCCAGGGTCAAATACTTATACAGCAGCTACATTCCACTATCTACGACGGGGTGGGGTGATAACAAATAACAAGTCCGAATTATTGGCATTCTTCGTCTTATTCTTTATCCAACGCTGCTATGTTACCCCCGGTACCGCTCTTCCGATGGAAACGGATTGGATAAACTCCAAGCTATTGTTATCGTCTCAATTCTAAAAAAGTGGGTTGAGAGTTGTTTTCTTTTTGTTCAAATAATGTAGAACTGGCTTCAAAACAAAATCCTGCATAAAGTCGGACGGGGTGCCATAGGGATCTACTCTATCACCTGTTCTTTTTGTGATCTTTAAAAAAGACCTTATCTCAGCAAAGCTCCAATTCGTTTCACAGTATCGTGGATGATGTAATTTTGCTATGATTTTATGCTTCGGATAATGAGAGGCAAGCACGTGTCAGACCGTATTTCCATGATCGTGAGGTCATATCCAAATTCAATTAACAGGGACATTGAGCTTATTCTTAACTGGGTCCGCCAAATGTTCGAATGTTTCCAAAGGACACAACTGTCTTAACTTTAAAAAAACATGCATTGGCATCCTTTGGTACTAAGTGAGCTCTTTTCCCGTTTTCAGGATAGGGCCTTTTGCATTTTGGTTTTGGGGAAAATGTAGTTGTCTAACTTCACAATTAGGGTATCTGGAATCTGGATGGGGAAGAACAGGAATAAAAGGACTTATTTGTAATTAAAAATATGAAAAAAGTAATTTTCCGCACATATTTCTCTGCAATTCAAAAATTAGATCGTTCAGGTCCTTTTGCCGAACGTTTTTAATATCCTCAAAACCTATCTGAAAGTTTCTACGAACAGTTCAAGACTCCAGCCGCCTTGGTTTTTTCGCTATTTACCATTCAAAAATAGGTGTCACTGGAACTGAACTGTTTTTAGAGTTTTTTGGCCACATCCTCCCCAACTATTACTTTATCTTTATTTAAGCATCACCTCAAAATAGCGCCATCAGGATTTACGATACTTTCAAACTCTGCTGCTGTTATTCTGGTTCTGGTAACCAACCATTTTCTCCGTAAACTGAATTGAATTGAATGTAGGAGGACTCTCTCCGCTGCATGCGGTGGAGAAGCAAATCTACCACACTGCTTTGGGTTAGATTGAGTGAGAATTGCGACAAAACATCGGTAGAAGAATGACTTCTTTACTTTTCCCATTCCGGCTTCGCTGAAACTGATGAGCCTAATTCATGTCAAAAGCATATCGTCGCTCTTTATTGCTATGACAGTTCTTTGAAAAATTGGCAGAAGAAATTTGCTGCCAATCAAACTTTGTATGGTTTTGTTTCCAATAACCAGCGCTTGGTGGCAGTGGTGGCACTTTGCAGTTTCTCAGGATGACAGCTGACAGCGACATGAACGAATTCAATTTTTTAAAAGGATGAAGAATTTAGCTCGATCTCATGGTTCTCCCTTTTGATGTGATACCAAGAAATCAACCACTCCAGCGAGCTCCTCCGAAAGCTACTTGGCAAGTTCAGAATCAGTAATTCTTCTTTTCATGGAGCGCATAAAGGGCCAACTACAATGCATGTAAGAAACGCACGTCGCCTGACGACACTGCCTAGAATGGACTCCTTATCAGAAAATTTTCATGGCACCAATTCGTGGCACAGCTGGCAAACCTTTTTCCACTGACATGTATACACGTCAAAGACTTTTGTAAATTAAAATTTTTTTAGTTTCGTATTTGGAAAATTGAAACAAAATAAATATTTCGTTAAAAAAATTAACAACTACAATTTTCATGAGTTTTCCCTATTAAATTACTTTTCTTTATCAATTTCAAAATGTTTATGTTAAAATATGCGTGGTTTTCTACCGCTGTTTGAACAAATTGCTGGGCTTATGGGGGAAGAGTAAGATATAAAAAAGTCACTACACCCATCTATTTTTTTGTAAAGATTCTGACATTTGCCAAAGGAAAATATGAAATCAGGTATAGCAACTTTAATACCATGCAACCGTTGTGTCGATTTTTTTGAATGTCGCTTAAGATTAAGCACTGTTTTGGCACTGCCTGTTTTTATTTCTGCCCGTGAATGCACTGAAGTCCTAACACGAATTTGAACAAAATTTGAGTTCAGTAACATAAGGGGCCTTTGGATAAGCGAGATGACTATACGTTTTGGTGCCATAATTTTGTATGGGAGTAATTTCAGATGAGTAGTCCATTTTAATATGTCAGTGGCTGACCTGCGAAAATATCAAACTTTCGTCAAACAAGTATAATGTAATGTGACCTTTCCATCCATCCATCCAATGGCGCTACAGCCCAAATCGAGCCTTGGCTTCCTCTAGGGCATTTCTCCAAGTCTGACGGTTCCTTGCAGCAGTTCTCCAGTTCCGAATGTTCAGCATTGTCTCTGCGTCAGCCGTCACAGAGTCCATCCATCTTCTCCTGGGTCTACCTACTGGTCTGTTTCCTGGAATTTCGGCCACCATAAGCCGTTTTGGGATACGGTTATCATTCATCCTGATTACGTGGCCGGCTAGTCTTAGTCTGTTGATTTTTATAAACGTTGAGAGTTCTGGGTCGTCAAAAATTTCATACAACTCGTTGTTGTATCTCCTTCGCCATATCCCATCCTCTCTCGTTGGGCCTATTATGCATCTGAGCACCTTCCTCTCAAACCTGTTGACTTGTTCCTCTATCTCCTGGGTCATAGTCCAAGTCTCGCTGCCATAGCACAGTACTGGTCGTATTACTGTTTTGTAGAGTGAGAGTTTCGTTTTTCTGTGCACAAATCTTGAGTGCAATATTTGTTTTTGGGCATAAAAAGCTCTATTAGCCAGTAGTATTCGTCTAGTTACTTCTTCCTTTTCATCGTTTCTTTTTGTAATTGTAGACCCAAGGTAGACTGTTTTATCGACTACTTCTAGATTATGTTCGTCGATAGTTATATTTCTTCCCATTCTAAATCTTCCAGCTCTGGATTGTTGCATCACCTTCGTTTTTTCTTCATTGATGTTCAGCCCTATGTCCTTGGCCGCCTCTTTTAATTCGACATAGACTTCTTTTGCTGCCAAGAAGGACCTTCCCACGATGTTCACGTCATCCGCATATCCAAGTAATTGTACAGACTGCGTTGCTATGGACGCATTTCTCCGTACTGATGTTTTTCTTATCACCCATTCTAGGGCCAGGTTGAAAAGCATGGGGGCTAGTCCATCTCCTTGTCTTGTCTTGTCTTGTCCTCTGTTATTGCATTTTGAATCCTTACTTTCGCCAGGGAGCTATTCGTTGCGCATTTTATCAGTCGTACCAGCTTGGAGGGGACTCCTAATTCCAATAGGATCCTGTACAGCCTCTCTCTGTTTATCGAGTCATATGCCTGTTGAAAGTCGACAAATATCTGGTATACATCCACATTCCTTTCCCAGGTTTTCTCCAGAATTTGCCTTAAGGTCAGCAGTTGGTCCGATGTTGACCTGTTTGTCCAAAAACCAGCTTGATATTCTCCTATAAGGCCTTCCGCTATAGGTTCTAGTTTTTGTTTCACAAGGATTGTGAAGGTTTTGTAGCTGGTGCTGAGGAGTGAGATGCCTCTGTAGTTTTTACAGGTTAATTTATCTCCTTTCTTGTAGATTGGACATATAATCGCTTTCTTCCAGTCATCTGGTATAACTTCTTCCTCCCAGACGTTACATATGAGTTCGTGTAAGTTCCTTAAGAGTTGCGGCCCTCCTTCCTTTAGTAGCTCAGCTGCGATTCCATCGATGCCTGGGGATTTGCTGCTTTTTTGCCTTTTCACAGCTTCCCGTACCTCATCCAGTGTTGGTGGTTCTATTGGGATACTATCTTGAGGTATTACCATTGCTTCCGCCTGTGAGTCTTCGTTTATTCTTTGGGTTGGATTCAATAAGTTTTGAAAATATTGTCTCCATCTTTCCTTTATCCTATCCGGGTCTGCTAATAGGTTCCCATCCATGTCTCTACAAATATCCGTTCTTGGCTGAAACTTATTACTGATCTGGCGTGTTCCTTTGTAGGCTTGCCTAGTTCTACCTTCGCTGAAGTCTTCCTGTATCTGTAGGATCCTCCTGTTTAGATACTCTCTCTTTTTCTTTCTGCACAGCTTGTCTGCAGTTCTTCTTTTTAGCTTAAAGACTTCCATCCTTGCTCTTGTGGGCCTTGCGATGTACTCCCGGTGGCTCTGGTTTCGTTCTTCTATTGCCGCTCTGCAATCCCGATCAAACCAGTCAATTCTAGTCTGTCTGGGGGTCCAGCCTAGGGCGTCTTCAGCTGCCTCCTTTACGCTGTTTTTCAGCTTTTCCCATTTGTTGTTAATGTCGGGCTCTTCTCCTACTCCTTCTCTCAGGTTTTGTACGATAGCATTCTGATAGGCCTCTCTTCTTTCTTCAAGTTTCAGCTTGTCTATATCGTACCTTAGCTGTGTTTGCCCTCTTTGAGTTTTGGTCGTTATCCGGGCTCTAAATTTCACTTTGACAAGATAGTGGTCCGAGCCACAGCACGCTCCCCTCATAGTTCTCACATCCAGTATACTCGTGGCCCCTCTTCTCTCAATTAGGACGTGGTCTATTTGATTATATGTAACCCTGTCTGGTGACTGCCACGTCATCTTATGAATATTTTTATGTGGGAACATTGTTGAACTTACTACCATTGAGTTCGAGCTAGCGAGATCGATCAATCTACTACCATTGTCATTGGTAGCGTTATGTAGGCTGTGCTTTCCTATGACTCCTAGGAATTCCTCTTCTTTTCCTACTTTGGCGTTCATGTCTCCAAGCACCATTTTAATATCGTTTGATGGTATTAATCTGATGACGTTTGCTAGCTCTTGGTAGAATTCCTCTTTCTCCTCATCCGTCTTGTCTTCTGTGGGCGCATGGACGTTTATGAGACTAATGTTATGTAGTCTTGTTTTAATCCGAAGCGTACATATCCTATTATTTACTGGCTTGAAGTCCAGAATCAGTGATTTCATTTTCTTTTCGACTATGAAGGCAACTCCGAACTCTCTTCTTCCATTCGATGAACCACTGGAGAGTATCGTGTGGGTTTTGAGATCCATTATGCCACTGTGAGTCCATTTGGTTTCCTGTAGAGCGGTGATTGCTATGCCGTATTTTTCCAATAGTAATAAAAGCGAACGCAGAGCGCCCGTCCTGTTGAGCGTTCTGACGTTCCAAGTTCCAATGTCAAATTCCATATTTCGTTGCCTGGGTCGTTGCCGTTGAGTCCGTCCTGTCCGAGGCCTGCCTTGAGGATTCGTGACGGGTGGGTTTTTACGGTGGAAGGTTGTCAGCCTGCCGCCCAACCCCCAACCTGGAGGACCAGTCCGGTAATTGTTTCGTTTTGAGGCGCGAAACACTCGCCTTTCACCCTCCTCCGTCAGTTACTCTTGTATATACAAGAGCATCCAGGGAACACCCGATGTAAAGTCAACATCTTCGTGGAGGTGGAGGTAGGATTCGGTAGCATATCGGAAGGACTTAGGTCGTGAAGACCATGGGTCGCAGATGGCGTTTCTCAGGACTTGTCCCTTTGGTGTACCGGCACCACCAAAGGTCCCTGAGGCCGTTACTACCATTTGATCCCCTATGTGACCTTTGACAAGCCATTACTCGAGTAGCCGGTCAATTGGCTTTATGGACTTTTGGGAAATTATTTCTGAACCCAAAATAAAGAGAATCCCGCTGATAATCTAAGGCTAAGAACATAGTGAAGCAGAGAGCAAAACAGCGATGAGAGCGGAAAGCAAAGAGATTGAAAGGATGATAGCAAAGAAATCAAAATTGTTTGAACGCGCCGCTTTGCTCCACTATGCGTGTGTTAACAGAAAACTCACTTTTTTGATTTCGCACTGCGCTTTCATCGCTGCTTTGCTCTCTGTTTCACTATGTTCTTAGCCTAAAGTTGCATTTTTTCAGAGGTTAATGTGTTGCCAGTACATTTCAAGGAAAGCGCAAGTAAAAGGATATTTTACATGTAAAGTTCGGCTATTGTAAGTTCATAATTTACAACATTGAAGTGCTGCCGTAAGAAAAAAATATAATAGTAAGAAGAAGAAAAATTGCACTGTGAATCCGAATTTGACTTAAGTTTAACTTAAGTAAAAAAAATAACTTAAATTTAAGGAAAACTTAAGTATGACTGTGAAACCGGCCCTAAGTGTCAGAAAGTCCTTAAATTCTTATAAGTTTTGCTACTAAACTCGATGGAATAAGACCCGCTCTAAACGAAGTGGTATTTTTTGGATTTAGCACAACGATAGGTTTCCGACAAGCTATGTTTAAAATCCGACACTCTTTAAAAATCGTGCAAAAATTACGTTACCCTTTACAAACATCACGAATTTTTCAAACCATGGATCAGCAATTTTTTGGCGGGGAATTGTTTACTACATCCTGCAGTTTCAGAAAATTGTTGTTCATCGCGGAATTTCTAGCAGTTATCAAAAAATTTGTTCTATTTGGTCAAGTCTGAGAAGTATTTTACATTGATTAGTCTTGCTTAATATCTCCGGAAAGCTTTCCAAAAAGTCATTCGCTTCCCAGTTTGTCAGCGGCGCTTCACCACGCTCAATACGAATTCAAACACCCGCTTTAGTGTAGCGAACGAAGTACGAAGAAAATGTTTGTTTGCTAACGTTCAAATTCTCTAAAAAATCTTGTGGATTTATCACTATTATAGTTATTTGAACTAGCTTCTCTCAGGATTCCTTTGCCACCGGTTTTGACACTAGTCAAGCCACTAGTGCTAAATACGAAGTCAGCCTACGTTCATCATATTGGGAAGTTAATTGTGATGACCTAAGGGGTAAACCCACATCTCGATTAGTTTTCAGGTGATGCCAAAAGTGAGTCATCTGTCAAAAAATGTCGTGGGGCTAACACCATTCCATCGCTGCAATCATTGGACATAGTAGCCAATGGTCTGGAGTTTAGACAGGCTTCAATTTCCTCAGTATGCGTTGATAACGACGATATTCTTTTGTGACTGATATTTGCCTATACATTTTGGTTATGTTGGCAGTGAACAGTATCTTGTGTCATCGCCAACGCAGGACAATGGAGAATATATCTTCTAGTAGCTTTGGTCCAACCAATAGGCATTCGTTTAATGACAAAACATTCGAAGTCCGACTGGAGGCGTCGAAAACCACTCGTAAACTCATCGTGGTGCTTTGCTTAATCATACAATGGTGTGGCAAATAATTCAGATTACAGTGTTTATGTCCGCCTTCAACTTATACTTCATAATGACATGGAATCTTTTTCTTGGTTCATACACACATATGTATATGTAACATCAGTATAAACTCCCGTATTGCCACAGTCCTTAAAACGTGCAAAAAAAAGATTTGGGAGGAATGCATTATAGCCCATAAAAAATCGCTCGAAGAACTTGGCAGGGCTTTGCAAAATTTCCGAGGAAAAACCAGCTGATCGGAAGCGCTCTGATACTACTTGCAACTTACCCTGCTTGTTCAACTTTACCTCGATCAACGCCTGGAAACCGAGTGAAATTTTTCTTTTCGAATGTACCCATGGAAAAAGCGATTTTGGGATTCCAATTGTTTTGGCGCACGCCATACTTTTGGCTTATATGTGCAGCGAGGCGCACCGAGTTCCAGCTAGTGTAAATAGGTACCTGAACCTATCCTATTGTCAGGCAACTTGATTTTAACAATGTACAATGAACATAATTTTTTTTTACAAAAATACCATTTACCCTCTTCCATATCTCGTTGGGTATTGATACTAACGTGAAAGATTATAAAACCTTTTTTAAAGAATTTTATATAGATTCATTTAGTATATGGACAGTTTCGCTGAAGGTCGTAATTTTCGAGTTATTAACGAAAAACTGAACAAGCCGACCTTTAGAGCCCTCCGATAGATCCATCCCCACCGACCGATATTTTTAGTATGTTGCTAAGAACACCTACATGTATTTCTTCCTCTATTGGGTATTTTGTTGTCTCCGTTGCCTGGACTACAACGATTACTGCTCGAGGTTGCACAATGATCCCAAACAACATGAAATGCCTGGTAGTACAAAGGGCGTCTCCTCATCCCTCGTTTGTAGGCTTTACTAAATAATCGTGAAATCTAATAACCGAACCTGAGATGTAACTGATAATGAAACGTAATACCGTGCCTCGAACCTCGAACCAGCAACGAGCACTGTCGTCGTTTGAGGTCTCTTTAATCGGAAGTGATGACGAATAATTATTCCTTGTCATCCTTCATGAAATTGGCTTCCGTCAGCACAGTACAGGATATCCACTAATTGTATTAATAAAGGATTCAGCATGTCTACCAAGGCAATCATCAAGGACGTATTCAAGTCGATTCTCAAGTGGTTCGTTTATCTGCGAGTTTCTTATTCATTGGTTGGGTGTAATCCTTAACAGTGAGATTCCATCCTATTTGGAAGAAGTGAATTGGTTTTCTCCCCTACTTCTTTTCCTGACTTCATTAAGCATCCTGTGTGATGTTCGGCTGTGTTTTAGGGACTTTATGGCGTAGCTTCTGGCATATATTTCTGAGGGACAGAACGAAATATAAGTCTTATAGATCCGGGGGCCGTAAACCCTTGTATTGCGGAGCAACAAGAAAAGGTGGGCGATGTTTACTTAATACTCATTAGTTAAAGCACAGCCGTTTCTAATGGAGTGCGTGTTTTTATGGATCACTGCTAATAAAATGGTCGCTCTCCTATTTTTTTTATTAACGCATATAAAGGAAACAGTAATCGATATAATCCGTGGATTATTCCCTTGAGCCGTTTCTGCTCAGACGGTTACGCCGAGGAGTTTGTTGTTAATTATCTTAGAGAGATCTTGGATGTCTCGTATAAATTTAATAACAGAAAATTTGTCTACTCGTGTTCTGGCAGACGTGAGCACCAAATACAAAGCCATGAAACCTGATACACGATAAAAAATTAACCAGGCCCCACTTTGCTTCGGTATACAACTGGAAATGGATGTTATCGGGTTAATTCCATTATCAGGAGCACAGTAAGCCGCCAAAGGATTAAAAGGATTTCGTATGTCAGCATTGTGTAATTTTTGCGGTGTTTTTTTGTATTATTACAAATTTTTTTAATTTTTTTTTCGAAAATGCGTTGTTAATCAATTCCAAACGACAGGAACCACAACATACAGGTTGGTCCCCACTGTGTACCTTTTGCGCTAATTTTATCATATTTTCATGCATAGTAATTCCGACAACAAAGCAATTACCTTTTGAATTATTATTTTTTTTTCACCTGACCCCGGCCCCTTGTAATTACGCGAATCTTTCACATTGTGAGGGCGAGTTTCATTTTTTTGTGGAAATGAGCAAAACTTTAGTGAAAGTCTTTTGTATTTTTGAAATCTGCGGATGGAATTTTGCTTGTCTGGATGTGGAATTCGATAAAGACAATCTCGCATCTATATTTAAAGGTGGTACACAATACCTGGATATTTTGCGCTCATTGAGAGGAATTAAGAGCTACAAAAGATTTTGTGTTTTCCATGAAATGATTTTAGATAAATTTTGGTATTTTTTTTTATTTTGTTGGGATTAATTAAAAGCGGCTTTGTTTCACCCAAAAAAAGTCTTGATTTTCTTGAAATATTTAAACGTTTCTTGCGATTTTTTGATGGGGGGTGAAACGGCTGTAATTTTTGTTATTTAAAGATTTCTTATAAATTTATGGAAGGAATTTGGATTTTGGGGTTTCATTGAAATTTAACTTTGTTTGGACTAAAGGCTTTGGCATAACTTCCAAATCCAACAAATGCCAGGAAAACTTTGTTTGAACTTGGCTAAAAAGAATTGGAGGTGTGTTTTTGTTGCTGTAAAGAATGGATCTAAACAGAATTTTTAAAATTCGGAGATTTTGTTTTGTTATTACGAAAAATATTTCCTTTAACAATAAGTCCAAGATTGTTAGGGTTTGCTATGGTAGGCGGACTGTGCCCCTAAAATCAGCCACACAACCTGTAACATGATGTGGGTTCTTGGTAGATGACTTCTTCTTGTAGATGACTCTTTATTCCCTTTGAACATCAAAGGTGGCTGAGCGAAGCTCTAATACCCCATATTTAGCTACTAAGGACCAAATAGCCTCCAGAAAGGTTGGTATGCTGGCGAACAGGTAGCTGTTCCCCTAAAACCACCTCAAATCCTACAACGAAAAAGACTTGCAAAAATGAAGGGATTTTGGCCGAAAACGAGGTTTTAATCGCTCCTATAAACTTGGAAAAGTGTTCATTTCCGACAATCTAGATTTTAGGGAAAGCCCAAGAGCCAGGCTGATGTACTCTAGAGAGAATGCCCTAGAGCAGCACTGCTTATGAAGGAAAGACTAGCCTGGTTTCCTAGTTCCCATGTCAACACCAGATACTGGTGACGTCGGAGGTAGATCTGGCGGGAGAACAAGGTATATCGCGGGTTGTCATAGCCTTGGCGTACCTTCCTAGAGAAGAGCCGTTCCCACCGTCGACAGAGCACTTTTTGTAGGATTGCGCTAAGTAATAGCCCTATCTATCACTGGGGACGACCTCGAAGTTGTCCCTGCATAGAGCGATTCTGACATTTTTTGAAAGCAGCTGATGTTTGACAGAACAGAAACAACGGAACAACAATCTAAGGCCTAAGCTTTCGGATTAGTGGGCAGTGCCGGGGGATCACGTTGTGCCGGGTGGGTAATCAGACAATCACATCCCCTTATGATATTATTACTTGGTATTTCCCCTTAAAGTAAATGAAGGTGAGCCACTTCATTGTAAATCAAAAGATGGACCGATGAAGTACCCATCCTGGTTTTTTCTGCGGGGACCCATCCTGGTTTTTTCTCGTGGATCAAAATGTACAATGATGTTTGGTACGCCTCTCAAAAGGAGCAATTGTTATCGGATTCGTGGATGACATGGGATAGTGCTGGCAGAGCGACGCGACGTCTCCATGAGATCAAATTGTGTGCGAACGAACTGATCTGGAAGATAAGCGTGTGTTCCGTAATATCAACCAGTATACTACCCAGTGAGTGGGAAAGAGTAAATTCAACCGTTTTCACTGTGATTAATCGTGTCAGTATATTCGTACATGAAAGTGTAACAACTTGAAACTATTTCGGCCTTCAATCTTTTATATTTTTGGGATTACCAGCACGTCACATCGGTTCGTATGGCTACAATTATTGACGTAGTCCTGTATACTGGGTTATATTTCGGAACACAGCCTAAAAGCAGTGGTTTGGCGCTTGTTGAGAATAAAACTGAAGCTTTGTCACGGTATGGAAACAGATCATCCACTCAGAGCACGCCTTAAGGTAGGTGGGAATGATAATGGACCTCAAGCTAAATTTCTAATCACACTTGGAAAGCAAAGCGAGTGTTTTGTTCTTTCACACAGAAATTCACAAATACTAATTTTAACCTAACTACAAAACTATAGAAGTGTTTAAAAGTGAAACCCTTGTCCATCAAATAAACATTTCGTATATAGACACTTTGTTATGATAAACACTTATGGAGAAATAAACGGCATTTTTTGGTTCTCGTACGATCACAGAGGTCAAGCAGCATGAACAGGGTACGTACTTAGTGGAGGGACCGCTTCGAAAAAGTGAACAAAAATAAAAACCTTTTCGACACCTCAGTTATTATTCACATATCAACAGATACTATAAATTGGCTTTCTTCTGTCAAAGATAAGCTTCTCGTACTCACTAAGCGCCCCCGCACGATTTGGACATACTAGACCACGTCCAATAATGCAGCGGGCTTTATAATGGGATAGGGGATGGCATGATGAAGGCATGCGTCTCTATAATCCATAATATGTTAGAGGGGATCCAAATAAAATGCGGCCGCAGATGATGCATTACTAGTTCGTTACGAAATGGTAAGAGA